>OX375868.1:11256986-11529986 GCA_947359475.1 Heligmosomoides polygyrus bakeri
ATGTTCGTTCCGTTGAGCGAGAATGGGGCATCAGAAACCCATCCGTTCTTCATGAACATCGTCTTCGTAAGATTCAGCTGCAGTCCAACGCTTCCACATACACGATCGAAGTCGGCCAGCATTCGCTCCGCCTGGCTGATGCTCGGTGTTATGAGCACGATGTCGTCAGCGAAGCGAAGATGGTGCAGTTGCCGGCCGTCGACCTTCACTCCCATGTCATCCCATTCTAGTTCGCGCATGACGTTTTCGAGGGTGGAGCTGAAGAGCTTCGGGGATAAGGTATCCCCTTGTCGAACCCCTCTCTTCACGTCAATGACGACGTCGTTGTAGAATGGTGAGATCTTGGTCGTGAATCCACTGTACAGCTCTCGAAGGACTCTGATGTACTGAGTAGGAACGCCCTGGGTGAGCAGGGCTTCCATGACCGCTTCAGTCTCGACGGAGTCGAATGCCTTCTTCAGGTCGATGAAAGTAAGGCACAGCGGCAGCTTGTACTCTCGCGACACTTCGATGAGCTTCGTAATGGTGTGTATGTGGTCGATCGTGCTGAATCCTCTCCGAAATCCTGCTTGTTCGCATGGCTGTCCTTCGTCCAGCGTTCTACTAATCCTATTCAGGATGACTCGAGTGAACAGCTTGTAGACTACGGACAACAGGCAGATCGGGCGATAGTTGCCAATGTCGTGCACGTCTCCCTTCTTGTACAGCAAGACGGTCTTGCTGGTCTTCCACTGAGATGGAACCTTGCATTCGGACAGGTAGCGTGTGAAGAGCCGCGCCAAGGTGTTGATGAGCGCTGGCGGGAGGTTCTTCATGTGTTCAGCTCTGATCCTGTCAGGACCGGGTGCTGTACGTTTCTTCACCGACGAGATGGCGTGTCGGATCTCGGAAGGGAGAACAGAGGGGATGACGTATCCATCCTGCGGAAGATGGCGTAGGGGCAGGTGGACGTGGCTATCGAAGAGATCGGAGTGAAGTCGTGGATGACTTTCTCCATGGTCCTTCTGGAAGAGGTGACGGTTCCGTCAGGACGTCGGAGAGCGGTCATCTTGGTCTTGAAGTTGGCGAAGTTCCGGCGGGCATTGCGGATGCTCAGCCCTGCCTCTGCTGCTTCGGCCAACACTTCCGCCCTTCTCTCCTTCAGATCTTCCTTTATCGCCGCTCTGCATAGCTTTGCAAGCTCGGACGTCAGTTGATAGTTGCCTGACTCTCGTGCTGCTCCACGCTGGCGTATAAGCTCGAGAGTTTCCGGAGACAGACGTCTCTTGGTGGTCTTCAAGCTCTCGGCTCCCTTAGCACTATCGTGGAGATGGTGCACGAAGCGATCGTATTCCTCGTCGACGTTGTCCATGACGGCATCTTCCCAAAGGCCGACAAGAGAGGTGTAGAGATCCCAGTTGATGGTCGTTCTGGGACTTCTCTTCTTGAACTTCGCAGCCTTCTCTCCTTGACGCGAAAAGCGGGACCTCGCGCGAAGGAGGCGGTGGTCCGATCCCGTGTAGAACTTGGGGACAACGGAGACATCGGTCAGGCAATACTTGCGATTGAAGATGATGTGGTCGATCTCGTTGTGGAACTGGCCACCGGGGGATTCCCAGGTCCATCGTAGGGAGGGAGGCTTCTGGAACTGCGAGTTTCCATGGATGGTCTTGGTCGACATGATAAGCTCAGACAGCCTTTCACAGGTGAAAGGCTGTCTGAGCTTATACAAATTAAGAGGATTTATGAAGCGAGAAGAGAGAGTGCGCCGTGCAAAAGGCATATACGATAGAACCGTGTTCGAAATTAGACCACATTAGAAATTTCCGTCCGCCCTACTCAGGAATTGCTGTACTCTGTTCCGGGGAGGCTTTAGAGTACGCTGTGAACAATGCATACAGAATAGAGCCTATCAATGGAGTGGGGCGACCGCTCGCAAATGCACGCGTGGGACAGTTCGTAGCGCAATAACTCTATCAAGTTCAAATCGTTTGGGCTGTAACTCGAAGACTTTGTAGGCAGTACAAGGTTCTTGACGTGCTCTAAAACACAACGGTGTAGCTCATGAATGGACTAAATTACAGCGCTGCGAATATGCAGGTGAGGCTTGTGCGAACCAATTTTCTTCCGATTTCGGTCGACCACTGGGCGAAGACACGGCGAGCCAACGGCATGCAAATGCGTAGGCGAGCGGAACACCTAAGGTGCTTTAAGACGATATGCTCTCAACTCCCCAGCTGCCTAAACTGCCTTAGCCCCATTTGCCATTTTAGGGCGGCGTACTTTGCGATTGAAGTTTCCTGCCCTCTTACTCACCCATATTTGGGTTTTCGACACTCCCAATAACACCGTTTTGTTCACCACAAAAAGCTCTATCGAAGGGTGTCACTCTCGACCAACTTCAAAAAAATCGATTTTTTGACAGTTTCTCATCGAGGACGTCGTCGTCATTCGATGACGTCATCGAAAACAGATGTTTTCGAAATTGGCCAAATTTCCTCGTGCAAACTTCGTTCAAAATCATCTAGGCGGCTATTTGGGCGCTGATTACGAATCCGACGTCCGTTTTTTGAAAATTCCGCAGATTTCAGTAGGTTACTGCCCGTTTGGGGGTGGTCGGGTCAGGATCACCGGTCATCCTCAGTTATCGGTATGGGCGGTCTCCTGCCGTAATCGCCCGAATGAATTTCGGCATCCTGCTCGGCACCCCGAATAAGTCTCCGCCCCTATACGAAGTTTGAGCAAAATCGGTGATCCTGACCCGACCATCTCCAATTATCCAAAAAAATCCAAAACCTACCGAAATCGGCGGAATTTTCAAAGTCGGACGTCGGGTTCGTAATCAGCGCCCCAAATAACCCCAGATGATTTTAGACGAGAAAATTCGGCCAATTCCGAAAACATCGATTTTCGATGACGTCATTGTTCGCGCAGGCTCGTGCTGGAGCGCCCCCGTCCTCGATGGAAAATTGTCAAAAAATCGATCTTTCTGAAATTGGTCGAGGTTGATATCATTGGATAGCGCTTTCCATGACGAACAGAACAGTGCTACTGCAAGTGTAGGACACTCAAAACCTAGGCGAATAATGGTGCAGGAAACTTCAAGCTAAAACTCCGCCGCCCGAAAATGGCAGCTGGTGCTAAGGCAGTTTAATCAGCTAAGGAATTGTTAAAACAATCTCTTAAAGAACCTTAAGTGTTCTGCTCGCTGGCGCATTTGTAGGCCGTTAGCTCACCGCGTGTTCTTGCAGGTGCCGACTGAATTTGGAAAAAAATCGTGCCAGGCAAGGCTAACCAGCATATTCGCACCGCTGTAAGTCTGTCCAGTCATAAGCCACATTGCTGTGTTTCAGCGCACTACTAGTCCAGTTTATTGTCTACAAAACCGACGAGCTGCAGCCGGAAAGGTTAACAAATGACAGGGTTTTCGTGCTTAGAACACGCCCGCGCGTGCAATTTAGCACAACAATGGTCGATGTTCTTCTCGCTCTTACTCGCCCATGTTGCAGTTTTCCCTACTCACAATAACAGCGTTTAATTCAGCATGAAAAGCTCTATCGAACGGTGTCAAGCATGGACCAGTTCGAAGACATCGATTTTCGATGACGTCATCGACCTACTGCCGCGCAGTTGACCCGCCTCGCCTTTGATACGAAATTGTCAAAAAACGATGTTCCTGGGAATCGGTAGAAATTGGTACTGTTCGATAGCGCTTTTCATGGTGAACAGAACGGTACCACTGAGAGTGTCGAGCAGTGAAACCTGGGCAAATAAGAGTGCAAGAAACTCCAACCGCTATCTCTGCCGGTATGAACTGGCAGCTGAGGCTAAGGCAGTTTAGAAAGCCGAGGAGTTCTGAGAATGCTATCGTGAAGTAACTTAAGCGCTCTGTTTGCACACGCATTTCAAGACCGTTTGCTCGCCGGGTCTTCCCGCAGTGGTCCGCCGAAATCGGAAAAAAATGCGTCACACAGGTCTCACCTGCATTTTCGCTTCCCTTTAACATTGCCTCTTCCTAAGCTACACCGTTCTACTTTACCTCACTACTAGACCGTTTTACTGCCTACAAGACCCACGAGTTGCAGCCGAAACGATTTGAACTTGAAAGAGTTATTGCGCTCCGAACACGCCTGCGCGTGCAATTTGCAAGCGGTCGCCCCCCTCGATTGAAAGGTTCGACTCTATATGCAATGTTCATGGCGCACTCTAGAAGCTAGCTGGACAGCCTCAGAGCAATTTCTTAGTAGGGCGGCTGGAAATTTATGATAGAACTCCCCAAACGCTCACTCTACCAGTTGTCGAACCCATTCGATTATTCGATTGATAGTTCATCTCTATACGCATTGCACGCGGCACACACTTAACTTCTCTCCGGGACAGATTGGAGCAATTCCAGAGTAGGGCGGCTGGAAATTTCTGATAAAATTCTCCAAACAATGCAAGATAGTTTTGAAGGCTTTACATTTTCCATCAAGCGAAAATAGAAACCCAGTGGACATGCTTCCGCCCATTCGATAGGTTCGATCTTATATGCATTGTGCACGGCGCACTCTTGGAACATTCCAGGCATGACAGAGTACTAACAACGCACGCTGCTTGAGATACTCCGAAAACACTGCACGTCACATGTACGTCCTGGAAAATGCTCCAATCGGAAAAGCCCGCTGCAGTTATTTTTTAGGCCACCCACGGCAAAAACGCGGTGGCCTGGTAAAGCTTCATACATGGTTTTGTAAATCTCGAGGAGGCGAATCGAATGGTGCCAATAGTTTCTGAAACAACTCAAAATTAAAGGAGTTATGAGCATGCGACGGTTTGCGACGGACGAAGACGATTTTTCCGTCGCAAACCGTCTTTTTGACCGCACGACGCGGGCGGTATTGTACCGAGTGCGGGTTTGCTTGCTGTACGACTTCAAGCAAGGAAGACCTGGATCTTGTCTGAAGTATTTAGTCACGAAGTTCCATCATTACGTCAAGACGGTTTTAATGTTTTCTAGATGGTGATGAGAGCCTTGAAGACGAAGAACATCAACAGCGTCCTGATGTCGTGGATAGCCAGGAATTAAAAGAAGCTGTCGAGTTGAATCCAACACAAACTACGCGTGAGCTCGCACAGAGGTTTGCGTGTCACCATTCTAGCATTGCCGATCGCTTGCATGCCGTCGGAAAGTCGAATCGGTGTGGAAAATGGGCGGCACATCAGCACAGCAACACAAAGAAGGCAGCACGACTCGCCATCGCTGGGTTCATCATCCGCAAAACCAAGAGCAGCGATCTCTATGACTCCATCATGACGTCAGATGAGAAGTGGATCCGCTAACACAATACCGCACGAAAGCGGCAATGGCTGAGCCCGGTGAGGTTCCGAAGACAACGGCGATACATGACATTCACGGAAAAAGTCGTGCTCTGTGCTTGGTGGAACAATAGAGGTCTGGTGCATTTTGAGGTGCTAGATCCAGGCAAAACAGTTACAGCAAAGCCTTTCAAAGAACAACTGAGCCGCGTGGACGAAGCACTGCGTCAACAAGTAGTGAACACAGCAACTGTGGAATTCCTCCATGACAACAGTCGACCGTACGCCGCAAATATCACGCTGCAAGAAATTGAAGAGTTGGGCTGAGAACTTCTGCCTCAGCCGCCTTATAGCCCAGACCTTGCGCCATCAGGCTTTCATTTCTTCCGGTCGATGCAGCACGCCTTGGCTGAGAAAAATTCAAGAACCGTGACGAAGTCGAAATTTAGGTGTCCAGCTTTTTCGAGTCGCAGCCACCGGAGTTCTTCAAGAAAAGCATCCATTCTTTGCCAAGACATTGTCGAGATGTCATTGATGAACGCAAAATATTCTACCTTGCTGTAAAATGTATATCGAAAATATCCAAGCTTAGCAGGGACTACACGATGAAATATCGGTGTAGGTGCAATACTGGTTGGAGGTATCTCCAACCCGTATTGCACCTATGCCGATTGCAAGTGATGGCTTCTTCCAATCAAATCATCGCCTTCTACCAATTCACAGTCACGGTGCCATGGTCCACTGACGATGAGTCTGTATGTATGACATCTAATCCGCTCACTTTTCCTTCGTCGTTTTGAGACTCCTCGACAGTTTCTGCTAGAAATCGCTTTTTTCTACGACGCGTCGTCGCTCCAAGTTTCTTCCTTGAAATTATCTGAATATTTTGTAGCTCACGTCTATTTGAAAAAAAAAAACACGATCAATTTTAACAGAGGTCCACTTCGGCGCAATGCGCAGAAGAGGGGGCCGTCCATCAGTATTCAAACACAAGTACGAGGTGAGGCGGTATTCCCCACGTGTAGGACGAGTTTTTACCCGTTTAGTTCGCGCGAGACGTAGCTTTTCATCTAACTAGGAAACTAGCTCAACGATAGGTCGGAACGGCCTATGTGTTCTATATGGGCAGAATCGCCCCTCTCTGGGAAACAACAAAATGTAAATACCTCGACTCCAGTACAACTCTGCGCAGAGTTAGGGAGGACGGAAATTGGGCCGTTGGCGGCGTTAGCCCTATGCCTGCAGGCGAGATCGAGCTCAGGTTGGCTGGAAACAGCGATGGTGGCGCAGTGGGTTGAGGGGTGGCGTAACCCCCTAACCGCTGTTTTCAGAAAACTTAAGCTCGCCCTCCGCGTGCAGGGATAGGGCTAACGCTGCTAAAGGCCCAAAGTCTGTCGTCCCTAACTTTGCGCTGAGTTGAGTTGGGGTCGAGATACTTGCATTTTGTTGTTTTCCAGAGTTTCTCAGACGACCCGACTCTGCTCATATACAGCACCTGGGCCGACTCGACCTATCGTTGACATAGTCTCCTGGTAAGCCCTTTTCACAGATTTATACTACGTACGCGTTAGGTCCTGTACAATGTAGAACATTTCTAGTCACCGTATCCAACTGCTACGTTCTGCTAGGTGGAGGCCTATGGGCTGCCCCCCCCCCCTCTTACGCGCATTGCGCCTCCACTTCACCTAGTCTTTTTGAAAACGAGAGGTATCATTGAAACCAAATAACCATAAGTTAAAAAGAAAACAGGTTCAATCCCAATGAGGGGGGGGGGCACGGTGGCCTCGGGCCGGAACGCATGTGTGCGCGTCGACAGGTTCACCGTGGCGATACGTACAGGATGTCTGCGGGCTCGACGTATCGACCCACGCCTGAGGGCTACACGTATCGATCCACGGCCACTGTACGGCTATCCCTGTACGAATCGCCACGGTGAACCCGTCGACGCGCCTTTTTCTCGTCTTTTCGTCCGGCGTTTTTTCGTCTAAATTTCCTCTTTATTTCAAGAGGAAGACTGCAGTAGCCACAGTAGGGGTTCAGGTAGGCATGTTATGTTACAAGTATTCACCTCTATGTAGTGTTTCAACGTGAGTATGGAGTGCCCCCCCCCCCTCATTGGGATTGAACCAGAAAACACAATGAGCTGCGTAGAACAGAACCCTTCTCTGGAGTATTTCTAGTTGGGAGAGGTCGTCCTAGCGAAATACGAGAATAGGGGATGCAGAGATTGTGTCGATGGCTCTCTCCCTCGTGCACCCGCCCTACCTTCATCCTCTCAAGTGTTTTCAATATATCATTGAGTTTCAAAAAAATTGAAAACACTAGCAAAAAACACAAAGAATCGACCGTAATGGCCTAGAACACGATGAGGTGGCCTCAAAAACGGCCGCAATGGCCCAAAAATCCTCGCTTCGTGCGCTGTACGGTAGCTTTTCGAGAACTCATCCACACGAATTCGCAGTATGCCAGATCGAAGGCGAGTGAGGCTCGAGCTTAGACACTGTAGACGCTAGTGAGTCTTTGGTGCAAATCTAGTTGGTGGTCGCCACACACAGAAGTGAACATTTTAGCTAATCTGTAGTTTGGAGCATATGTTATATGTAAACATGCTCTATAACACACTATAATACCCCTAGGTGGATTACCTATATGATAAACATGGATTTTGCAAAAGTGCAAAACAAACGCAGTCTGCGGGATCCAAACCTCTGACCCCACGCTCACGAGCCCGAGCTCTTCCCTACTACGCCACCTGTGCAGTGCGCTAATTCGCGATACCAGCCCTCATCCCGCGCGCGCCCGTCAGCTGTGGAGCACGTGAATCAACAGGGCGCCAACAGGCGACTTCCGTCGCCCCTAACTCTGCGCAGAGTTGTATTGGGGTCGAGATACCTGCAGTTTGTTACTTCCCAGGGAGAGGCGGTTCTGCCCATATACAACATTTGCGCCGTTCCGACCTACCGTTGAGATAGTATCCTGGTTAGCCTATTTTTATTTTAATTTACTGATGGTACCCGTTTTATCTGCATGAATATCAACCGTTCTCACATGGGAAGGGTCTGAAGCGTATGTCTGAACGGGGGGAGCGAGTGATGTAGGGGGAATCCTCACCCCTCATTTAGTATGAAATGTGTTTATTTTTGCCAAGTCGTTAAACCCAAGGAGTAGGGGGTCACAATGGGATACGGCGCAGCAGCGTTTGAGGGTCTTGTACGTCCGCGATGCCTCCGCAGCCAGTGGCTCGGAGCGCAGGTGGGCAGAGGTTCGACTCGCGTGAGAGAGGTCGGGGTTTCGTTCCTCTGCGATGCTGCATTTTTGCATTTCAACTGATTGGTTGAGATTTGGAGGATTCTGACGTCTATACCATTTTCAGTTGTTTTCTGCGCATTTTTCCAGCTGTACGCTGTGGAGAATAACTTTCTTTCGACTTGTTTATTACTAACCGGTTTTCTAACCACAAGACAATGAGAAAGCTACTCAGCATCAACAACAAGTATGCTGGCCATCCGTTCGGCCAGCTTGATTTCTTCCCTCGAAGGTTCCTTGTCTAAAGGTGGGCCACACTTCAGCATGAGCAGGTGGATCACCGCTCGAGCATCGGCGGACATTGTTGGTTTAGGTTTTAGAAAACCTCCAGTAGACCTCTGATTCCCAGAGTGACGTCACATCCTGGTCTCTTTTGAAAATGTGTGCACGATAGTTTTTCCCGAGGGCATTCGTCCATGTAGGGAACAAACTGTGAGGAGCCTGAAGCTTCTATACGCTACCCATACTGTACCCAGTGCTGCATCATGCATTTTGCACCTGTGTATCACTGGCGTTGAACATTTATACATTACCATGTTGGATACCACAATGTACCGCTGGAAAAATGCGCAGGAAACCTCTGAAAATGGTAAAGACGTCAGAATTCCCCAAATCTCAACCAATCAGTTTAAATGCAAAAGTGTAACAGCACTGAGGAACCAAACCCCCGACCTCTCTCACATGAGTCAGACCTCTACCCACCTGCGCTCCAAGCCACTGGCTGCAAAGGCATCGCGGGCGTACAAGACCCACAAACACCTGCTACGCCGTATCCCATTGTGACCCCTACTCGGTTTAACGGCTTGACAAAAAATAAACACATTTTCATACTAATTGAGGGGTGAGGATTCCCCCTATATGACTCGCTCCCCCGTTCAGACATACGCTTCAGACCCTTCCCTTGTCAGTGCAAATCTGGAAAGAGGGCCCTCCTTTACTAGATCTGGATCGAGAGTGGTTCTTTTGAGATCCCCTCCCCCGACTAGGAACTCGGGATTGAGTCTATCTAGGCAGCCAGATTGACGTAGTTTACTTATTTCTACATGCTGTTGAATACTAATTGTCGGGAAATCGTTTAAGAGTGGCCACCACCAACTAGGGTTGCACCGAGTCTTTTCCTGCATTATGCTGTGGATTCGTTGTTTTGCGGCGCTGTTTTCGTATTTTTGATCCTCATAGGTCGCGATAGCCATTAGAAATCATCGGCGGCTGTCGTAGCAATGTGCCAGCGCCTGCTACAGTATCCCGTCAAACTTGCATACCGTTGTCATTGGAGCTCATTTTTGCCATTGAGCGCGCAAGGGACTCCAGGGTGGGTACGATCCAAGCTGCTCGTGTGGAAACTGCTTTCGTCGCTCAGGGAGGTCCGCAGCTGGAGGGAAGGGACTCCAGGATGCGCTGTAAAAACACTGCAACGCAGGAGAATCAAACCCGTATGAAGCGACCCCTCTGCCCACTGCACCACGATCCGCTTTTCAGTGGCGCCATCGCAGGCAAACATGAGACGTGGATGCGAGCCACGACGCATCGGCAGCGGGCGCACGCTACAGTATCCCGCAAACCTGCAGATCAACAGGCGGCTACCGTGGTCGTCCACCACGACCCCAGCAGCCGCCGATGAGGTCTAAGTAAGATTATAGGACCCACTCTGGGCACTAATAGGGTTGGGGAGTCACCCCCCCCCCTCTCCTAAATTACGGTTTGTGGTTTTTGAAAGCGGAATTTTTTGCAGCACTGATGTGTCCTACCCCTTCAGTGAACTGAGGTAGGCCATTTCTGATGTAATTTCACACATACACGTGCCTTCTTACCAAGGCGGACAACCACTGAGTAGGGGCGATCCCCCCACCTCTTCGACCTATTCGCGCGCCCACTCTGTCAGAGCTGGATCAGTCGACATCTTTGCACCCCTACTCTCGTATTGCGTTGCTGTCCTGTTTGTTTTGCTCTGCTTTTCTACCGGTGCCCCCTCCCCTCCAACTGAGATGGATCCCGACCACCTAGCCAGGATATCCTAGCATTTTTACGTGGACCTGCTTCATAAAGCGCTTTCCAATAACTGTTCAACTTCGAAGCAATACGAGTTTGCACTACACTAGTAGTTTTGCTTAGACACAGCTCCTTTCTAATTACGAGTATGAAACCCCAGATGTATCAGCCTCACCCTGGACATGGTTGATAGGGAGTAAAAACGACTAGCTGCGGTTGAGGTTAGATACCAAAATGAGAAGCACCAAACCATTGCCGTTATCACCCTGGTGATTTTCTATAACAGCAAAAACACAACACCGTTAGGCTTGGTAAGCGCTTAGGAATTAACCGTTTGACGGATCTATGCCAAGGATTTATGATGTCTGCTCTAATGGGTTTAATTATTCCGGCAATAACGCTATTTGTCTTCTCGTATGTCCAAGTTAATGAGGTGGATCATATTGAAAAATGACCGCGTTCAAATAAATGTACGCTGTTCGCATTTGTCTCTTCGGCGGGACTATAACTGGGATTTGTACCATACCGTTGCATAAAGCTTGTACTACGTGTTGCGTTCATATTCTAATGCATTGTTTGAATTAGACTGATTTGTTGCTTATCAACCTGCTAAGTTGGTAACTAACTTCAAATCTCGAGTGTGCTCTGTTCGCTATCCGATTGCAAACAGCAAAGGAACGGCCATGGAATCTCACTTTACCGTAGGCAACCCATTGGATGAGGGCATCATATTCGGTCGCCAATGTCAGACAAGTCGTCATGCACGTCTAAAAACAGATCCAGTCCTGAAAAAAAACCAAGGATAAACAATAAAGTAAGTAAGAAGTTAGTAACAAAATAAACACCTTTCTAAAACATAGCTAAAGCAATAATCAAACAGAATGAAAAGAATTCGCAAACAACATAGAAAGGCGCAATACTAAAACGTGTTTAGAACGCCTCCATTCCAAAGCAACAAATTTCGATGGCCTTTTCCCTCGCAGTGCCTTCAATTTACACTTGAAAACTGTGACACCTATAGTGCAATGAGTAGTTGTGGCTAAGTAGAACCTCTATTTTACATCAGAAGACAACCCCTATCCCATCCTGTAGTGTTTATTCACCTAACGGAGAAATGGGTGACCAAATTCTACATCAAGAGCGGAGGATATCAGTGGCAAGAGGAATATAGATGTGAACATAGATAGTAGTGTTAGGGAGAAACCTACATCAGTCTGCCACAATGCATTAATACACACAGAAGTGTTGCCACAAATTTTACTGTGTGAGACACATTGTCGGCTGAGAAGTTAGGTAGTGCAAAAGAATAGCATACAGGAGCTAGAATGAGTCGGTCATCTAAAATCCAGCCCAGCTATGGTGTGGTTATTTCTACTAAACCACTCTCGAGCAATGTTCTTCGCTGGTCGACATCTAAGCGTCAGGTTGTAGCCCTATGTACTTAGGCGAGGCAATGCTTCTTTCAGTGCCAGCCATTGTCGCTTCTATAGCCGCAGTGGGTTCGCATAAAAACCGAAACATCCTGTAGAATGGCAAAGATTTTCGAAACATTATAAATCAAGTCTAAGCTCTCTTGCCAACCAACTCATTCATCTCCCCTGACAACCAAGCCTTAGGCCACAAAGTGCGTGATAAAAGGAATCGTCCCAGTATTACATAAGACGTTATAGCCATAGTAGTTTCAATAAGAGCAACATAAAAGAAATCACATTATCTAGAACATCAACAATGGGAAGGTTATAAAACAATGACACGATGAATTTGGCATCAGACAGCTAGCAACACTCCTCACCGTACAGTAAACATCATGAGAACCTCACCACATGGCAACATCTGAAATAGGAATGGTAAAAATGGCCTTATGCGTTTCCTAACTCCTGCAAAAGGTCATGTTTTTTCAGTTGTCGAATTGCTTATCGTGGTGTTGAACTCGAACCGAGATAGTACACGCTTTATTGACGACTAACGTTTCGGCGATTTCGCCTTCTTCAGAGTCTGAAAAAGTCCAGACATATGTTGAATCTACTAGGTCAAACAGCGCCACAGACCTTGCGAAATTCGAAGACCCGATGAACAACAACCCTTCCAGCTGAGAGAGGCAACAACAGCCCAACACTTAGGACACCCGAGGAGACCCTACAAGGCGAAACTAGCTAAAAGGCGAGACTGATGTACGGGGTGAGCTCTCGGGTTATATAGACGCATTCCCCCCGCCGATTCAGCCTCGGGCTCTTGGCCTGTATCCAGAACCCCTCCAGGGTTTTGCGTGCGGCGGTGTGGGTCTCCCGTGCTAGAATTTTGAATGTGACCGCAAAGTCGGCACCGTTATGGTCCTTTATCCTGTGGCAGCTCAACGCAGTTGATGGCCGTGACCTGTTCTTGCCTTCCAGGTGTTCCTTAACGCGAACATAGAAGGGGCGAGCTGTTTCACCGACGTATTCACCTCCACAGCTGTTGCACCTTATTAGGTAGACAACCCCTGAAATCATGCAGTCTCCTTCGTTGCCTGCAGGACAGATGGTGCAACTTGGGGTTGCGCAAATTCGGTCGTACAGCCGGTTGCGCACTAGGCGACTTTTCAAGTTAGCGGGAGGTGTATCTACCACTTTGACATCGTTTTCCAATCCCGCCCTTCTGACGCACTTCCTAATAGAAGCGCTGACACTGTCTGAGATGAAAGGGATGACAAACGGGATTTTCTCGTCAAATGAGGAATTACGTGAGCGATTGCTAGTGCTACTTCGCTGATGGCCAAAGAATGTATACCCATTCTTGGCAGCGATTTGGTGAGCAAGCGCTAGCGATTCCTTGCGCTCGTTTTCCCCAGAAGATACCCTGCTTGCTGTGCGGAACATATTGCGCACGACAGATGTTTTGGTCTGTGTCGGATGCGCTGACCTGCTGTGGACCAAGATGTTCTTGCTTGTGGGTTTACGATACCACTTTGTTACTTTGCTCCCTCCACTCAGCCGTATTTGGACGTTCAAAAACGGAAGCCAGGCATCCTTTGGAGTCTCCCGTGTAAACTTGATATGCTCACTCTGCTGGTTTATGATATCGAAGCACATGTCCATCTCCTCTTGGGTAGAACAGATGATGAAACAGTCATCGATATATCGACAGTATAAAGCAGGGAGCCTAGCCAACACGGGAGCTTCAATTTTGGACATGAAGGCGATGGCCAAGGTGGGAGCTAAGCGTTGGCCCATAGCCAGCCCTCTTATCTGTGAAAAATACCTGCCCGACCACCTGAAGATGTTGCAGCTGAGGCATTCTTTTAGCAACAACATGACCTGACCTACAGTGAGGCCATACATATCAATGCCAAGGTGATGTTCACCGAGTAGTTCATAGACTGCCTCAAGTGCTGAGTCGTTGCTTACATTTGTATATAGCGACGTTACGTCGAACGACTCCATCACACAATTCCGTTCCACCTGAGCTGAGTGTAGGCGGTCAAGGAACGCATGGGTGTTAGTGAGATGAGCTGGGATGAAGCGCAGGAGTTGCCCAATGATATTGTTTAGGAACCACGCGATCCTGTCCGTGGGACCCCCCACACAGCTGATGATGGGTCTTACCTTTACACTGTCAGCTGTAATGGTGTCTAAATTGTCTGTGCTATCGAATTTATGAGTTTTAATTAGCAAATACAATACCGGACAGGATGGAGTTTCCAATTTGAGACGCGTAATGAGCGCCGCATTGAGACCAGCTACCTTGCCAACAGTAGCCCACTCCCGGTTTAGCTTACGGACCTGCGCCTGGAACGCCTTGAGGGTGGATGGACGATAGACAGAGGTATCTCCCAGGTGGTGCTCGGTTATAGCAATGTCGAGCTGTCTAGGTATTACGACAAACTCGCCCCCTTTGTCGCTAATAGATAGCCGCATGGATTTAGAGGTAATTAAGTTTTGAACCTCTTTGAGCCCACAGATCTGCCCTTGGGACAAATTAGGAGCTGGGCGTTGATTACGGCACTTGTTAATCGTCTGAAAGACATCGTCCGCAAATCGCCGGAATTTTAAATCCACGCTGGGATTAGCCTCCTGCTGCTTGAAGTAAGTAGCAGGAAATGGGATGCTAGGCCTAGTTTGCACTTCTCCATTTATATGAGCAGTGCCCTCCACCTTTGCCCTGTAACGTAACCGGTCCTGTAGGTCATGGAGACTACAGATAAGCTTGCGCATAGCGACCATGGAGAGAGACTGTGATGGTGAAAAGCTGGGTCCTAGATTCAGAACAGAGCGAGCGTTGTCGGATAGTGGGAAATTGCCCAGTACGGTAACCCTGGTTGAGCTTTCACCCGAAATCGCAGCATCACCAGGTAGGTCTCCCAAGGCCTCCTCATGCGAGACTGTTCGCAGCCCCTCACGCCTTCCGTGAAGACTGTTCAGCAAGCCGTCAAATTTTCTCTGCAAGGTTGTTTTGACGTTAGACTTAATAGAGTCACATACAGACTTGGACCTATCCACGATCCTCCTCCAAAGGTGATCCTCCAAGTACAAAGCACAATAATGTTCTTTAGATACACACTTCTTTAACATGCTATACATATGATGACGTTTGTCACGTAAAGAAATGCGAAGCAGGCGTAACTCGATGCGCTGTATTACTTGGTCATCAGCTGTCCTGCCGCAGAGATCATGCAGCCCTTTGCACGCGATGAATCTAGGGACCACTTGATGGCTGGAGCACCGTTGTAGAAAGTGAATACCTTGTCTTGCTACGACGATACGTTGTCTCAGTGACAAGGCTTCTTTGACGAGTCGCACATACTGAGTTGGCACGTTGTGAAGTAGCTGCCAGGTTCGACCCTCGATGAATCTCGGCATTGATCGTTGTCGAATTGCTTATCGTGGTGTTGAACTCGAACCGAGATAGTACACGCTTTATTGACGACTAACGTTTCGGCGATTTCGCCTTCTTCAGAGTCTGAAAAAGTCCAGACATTTTTTCAGTTGTTTTTTGAATGCAGAGCTATTGCCAGCTTCAAACACTGCCAATGGTAGCAGCTGCATCCACCTGGCACAACGGTTGAATAGGTTGTTAAACATCAATGAATATTTTTTTCCTGACAGTTCTACGATAATAAACGTTAAACCTACCATTACGCATGCTTGATGGCACAAATACCCAATACTTGCCAATAATTTTGATCCCTTCCGAAGAACTCGGAAACAAAACGTCAAGCCTGAAGCAATGCGTCTCTCCTGCAGTGTCTTTAAACCAAACACATTTAACGTATCGGCATAACTAGGTATGACAGTTCCACTACGAGGCCGCTTTACTCTATACCAGAGTAGACGGGTGAATACCTGCTGCACTCTTTCTAATTTGAAAATATCTTTCTTCAAGTGGGGATTCCAAACTGGGGAGCAGTATTCAAGATGGGGCAGCACGTGAGACTTATAAAGTCTCAGCAATATTGCCTCATCAGAGCATTTTATATTACGGAATAAAGGAAACAGAGTTCTGTAGGCCTTACGAACTACACCGTCAATGTGTGTCGAAAACTTCAGATCACTGTCAAACACTACGCCAAGGTCTTTTGCGTAACGGCAGGTTTTAAGCTGCTTGCCGTCAATGGCATATAAGGGCACGTCGCCATCTCCAATAGGCATAACAGCACACTTATCCGTGTTAAGAGGAATACCAGAGCAATTTTCCCAAAGATGCATCCGTTCAATGGAGCTTTGAAGCGCCGAACGTACATCGAAAAATTAAGGCAACTAATTCACACGTAACTGTTTCAGATCCAGTAAGACAACCCGGAAGTTTTTTGAGGCATTCTAATTTAGCGATGAGTCCATCGCCTGTCAACATTTATCTGGAAAGACACTTCACTTTGAAAAATGAATCCCGCATCATCTCAGGCATAGCAGTTAAACGGCGCATGTCGCATTTGCTGAGTTCGTTATTTATTTGTTGTGGTTGGAGCGCGGTCGGTGGAGGTGCCGGCAGTCATGTGCACCCGATAACAGATTTTTGAAATAGATCGAATTTCTCGTCCGAGCCAACCAAGCCCTCCATCCATCTGGGGTCGGTGGCTTGGCATCAAAATTGTCTGGGAAGTATATAACGCTTCATTTTCAACGGGTGGCCACCGCAAACCGCTGTTTTGGCCAACTACGTGTTCAAATCACCACCAGGGCACATACCGTAGAAATACAATACCGCTCAAATTCTTTGCAAAAAAGACGCTTTGCGACGGATTAATCCGTCACAAAGCGCCGCATTGCCATAACTCTTTTCAAAGTTATTTGTTTAAAACCTAATCAACACCGTTAGAAACCCCGTCTCATTTCCTATCCAGCGACCTAAACACCATCTAAAACGAATGCACAGTGACCTATTTATGAAGCTTTTGCTTCCTCGGCTTCGTTAATTGATTTACGACCCCCTCCGAGATCCCCAGCGGCATGTCCTTAAGGCTTTTCGTTGACGAGGTTAATCGAAATTCAGAAATCCTCTATTGTTTCAGCAGATCTGTATTTACTACGCATCAAGTGTCGTTGTGGTACTAAATAGTGCCAAGTTTGAATAACATGGGCCCGATTTGAGATAAGCGCACCCGCGCGAAAACCTAAGATTCAATTAAGAATTACCCAACTAGCAGCCTGCTACAGAAGACAGGATTCTACTATTTTATTGTGGAAACGATGGTCTTTATAAAACGTGTAAAACGGCTTCGAGAAATGGACAGAAATGACTAGATTTTCTTGCTTCCAACAAGGGATTGATCCAATCTCAATTGCGGCGTAGGATTTCTCCTATCTTTGAACTTCGGTTGCTCCTGTACAGGATAAGTACGAAAGCCGCGTTTTTTGTGGTTTACAGTAGGCCACAAGCACATTCAAATCTAAAAAGAACGAAAAGACTTTGGTCGTTTAAAGTAGATTTCTATGCGGCCAAAGTTTGACGAAAACAACAGAAAAATTTGTTTCAGTCACTTACCTCTTTACGGATGAGTGTATTCGAAAAATCAACTGGACAGCATTTCTAAGCTCGTTGCGAGCTTTCCACAGATGTAATATTGTCCGTATTCAAAGTGAAAACCATTCTCACCTCTTCGGCCGCCGAAACAAGTTTGGGGCTGCGCTTCGGCCCGAGTGTGTCAAACTTTGGCCGCATAGAAATCTAATTAAACGACCAAAATCTTTTCGTTCTTTATAGATTTGAATGTGCTTGTGGCCTACTGTAGATCACAAAAAACACCGCTTTCATACTTATCCTGTACAGGAGCAACCGAAGTTCAAAGATAGGAGAAATCCCACGCCGCATATTGAGATTGGACCAATCCCTTGTTGGAAAAAAGAAATTCTATTCATTTCTATCCATCTCTCAAAGCCGTTTTGCACGCTTTATAAAGATCATCGTTCCCACAATGGAATAGTAGAATACTGTCTTCTGTAGCAGGCTACTAGTCGGGTAATTCCTAACTGAATCTTAGGTTTCCGCGCGTTTGCGCTTATCCGAAATCGGGCCCATGTTATTCAAACTTGGCACTATTTAGTACCACACTGACACTTGATGCGTAATAAAATCGGATCTGCTGAAACAATAAAGGATTTCTGGGTTTCGATGAACCTCGTCAACAAAAAGCCTTAAGGACATGCTACTGGGGATCTCGGATGGGTCGTAAATCAATTAGCGGAGCCGAGGAAGCAAAAGCTTCACAAGTAGGTCATTGTGCAATTGTTTTAGACGATGTTTAGATCGCTGGATAGAAAATGAGACGGGGACATTTCTTGCTTCCTGACTTTCATAATTTGGCTCCGTATTCTTTTTAATTTCAACAGTCGTTTTGGTTGTACCACTACTACTACCTTCAACTTTACATTAAGGCTGAAAAACCAGTGTTCTGAGGGGCATTTAATTATATGTCGACTAACCGCTTGCCCTAGAGTAACTGTGGGTAAGATTATTCTCCACCTTTGAAAATTGAAAATTCTTGGCGGTCATCTCCAGTGATAGCCTCCTGCACAGCCTTTGGCGACGCTGCTTTCTTCTGAACGTTGTTCAGCTTTTGGCTGTCAAAAATTGGTAAAAGACAGAAGCGTTTTACAGGGTGCGTAAAAAGTATTGACGCACCTACTTTTTGTTTCAGCTCCAGCTTTCTCTTTCTACCCCTCTAGATTTTTGTGTGTTATTTTTGTTGTCTGTGTTGTGCTCAAAAAACACTCACGAAAAAACTGAAGACACATGATCGTCATCGCTACGGTGGCCCTTTTTTGTATGCTACCCAGACAGCTGAATACTTCCTTAACAAGAGAATTAGGCGCTGTTCGAAACGGTTGGTGAGGAAAGAGGCCAGCAACCCAAACGTCAGCCACGGCTCTGTAATAACAGATAATGATTACAATATGTTCAAGCACGATAACGTTCAAATCCAAAATTATCAATCTCTGTCCGATAACGGCAAACAGGTAACGCGCACAGGTGTGGACAGCTTCTCAGACGAGCACAGCTTAAACGTGAATCCGCTGGATTACTCTTTTTAGGCGGTTTTGGGGAATGAGGTCTGGGCTACTTTCAACAGAAGTGACCAGTCGCAGAAGGCTACCCTGTTAAAAGCACGGGACGAAATCCAAGCGAGTACTTGCGGCGCGTGCTCATGAATTTTTCCGTCGTTTTCGCTCCTGTATTCACAGTAAAGGAGCCAATGTCGATTACAAGTTATTCTATCGTGTTTGCAAGATCATTTTCCATATTTCCCAAGTGAATATTCTAAAACTTACTGCGCAATACTATTTCCACAACCGCCATTTACTGCGTCAATACATTTTACGCACCCTGTAGTCACCTTTGATTTCGCTGACGTAGTGATGCATGAAAATCTTCATGTATCACTAGTATCGTCCGCCGTCCCGTTGATTATAGAGTAGCTTAAGCGGGCGCCAGCATCGTCTCCATTCGTCCCTGTCGCGTGCCAGAGTGCTCCAATGGATCCTCCATGACAGACACGAGAAGAGTCATATCTTTCGTTCAGGGCTTTTACGAAGAAGTCCAACCAACGCATTGGTGGGCGTCCTGGTGTTCTCTTGACATCCCGCGGAATCCATTTGGTGTTCGACACTCATTCAGCCAGTGTCTGCGAAGGCACTTGGTCCATTCGACAGCGTCTCTGATCTTCGAACGTCGAAAAAGCCCAAAACTCTCACTTTACCATCGTGTCACTCCGAGCATCGTCCTTTCGATTCCATGCTGCGCCACGCTGATCGCGTGTTCATCCAGGTCTCTGAGGCGTATGTTAGGGCAGGAAGAACAGTGGAGTCGAATAGGTGGGCACGGAGTCGGACGTTCTTCGTCTTCTTTGCGACTTCTTCGACGCTCTTGAAAGCTCCCCAAGCCGCTCGTTTCCTCCTGCTCAGCTCTGGCGCTAGGTCGTTGGCCATATTGACTTCGTGACCCAGATAGACGTAGCTGGAGCATTCGGAGATGTTCGTTCCGTTGAGCGAGAATGGGGCATCAGAAACTTGTCCGTTCCTCATGAACGTCGTCTTCGTAAGAATCAGCTGCAGTCCAACGTTCCCACATACACGATCGAAGTCGGCCAGCATTCGCTCCGCTTGGCTGAAGTTCGGTGTTATGAGCACGATGTCGTCAGCGAAGCTAAAATAGTGCAGTTCCGGCCGTTGACCTTCACTCCCATGTCTTCCCATTCTAGTTCGCGCATGACGTTTTTGAGGGTGGTGGCAGCCCCCTGCCGAACCCCTCTCTTCACGTTGATGACGACGTCGTTGTATGATGGTGAGATCTTAATCGTGAATCCAATGTACAGCTCTCGGAGTACTCTGATGCACTGAGTGGGAAGGGCTTCGATAACCTCTTCCGTTTCAAAGGAGTCGAATGCCTTCTTCAGGTCGATGAACGTAAGGCACAGGGGCAACTTTTACTCTCGCGATACTCTGATTAGCTTCGTCTCGGTGTATGTGGTTGATCGGCTACTAAGACTATAAATTCAGTAATACCACCCGTGATGGAGCTCGAGTTCATTCAAACAATCAACAACCATCGGTCGACATAGGCAGTTGCTCTCAACCAACGAAATCAATTATGTAGTGTTAGAAGGATGAAGCATAGCCGTCTAAGTATACCCATAATTCGCATTCATGCGTACCGGGGGACTCATGTGTAGGCGAAAGGACCGCGCCGATTGAAATCCTGTTGAACGACTGGAAAAGAGTCGGTCACCAACGGGCGATAGTCAGGTAACTTATTGGGGAATTCCGTTCGACGACGACTAGTTCCCATTCCAGCTCAGCGGAACTCATCCACAGTTACTCCTAGGAATTTCAGAAACATTCTCGCCACAGCTATGCTCCCTACATGAACACCCCTCTCCAATAGAAAATGTTCCGTTCTCAGCTGATTCATGTCATCCATCCCTGGCAGGGAAACCGAAGACCTGATGCTGCCGTTCGCTGAAGTGTTTGTCCAGTCGATCCATGTGATGAGTTGCGCGAGCCTGGGAAGCATGGCACGAGACACACCATATGGGTCCCCGTCGGATATTCTGAGGCTCTCGGGTTTGCTTGGCAGATATCCTGCACAGCTGCCTACAGCACAGACGATTCTGGAGCATCTTCTGTTGCAGAGGATTTCGATGAACCTCTTCGAGGCACCAGGGTGTTTACGACGCCCTTAGCTAGCGTGGTTTTCGTTTCCTTCCCTGGGTAAGTCACCTAGTCGAGATGCACGATTTCGAACGCCGTTCCAATGACGCAGCATAAGATTCGGCCCTTACGATAAGAAGTAGCGGTGGTCAGAAGCGCCTCCTCATCTAATTGCTGCCTAATTTCTCGCCAAAACGCTGGAAATTCGATTCGACGGCGGCGCTTCTGATGGCATCCTCCGCCAAGCCGCCTGCCCACGCAACACTCCGCTTCCTCGGCCAGCTCGCTTCCGCCGCCAGGAAACTGATACGATTAATTGGCGTCGTCCGAGACAACGACGACTAGAACGACGACGAGGACCAGGGTCAGCCAGCCGGATGAGCCGCCGTTGGCTCCCCGACGGCGACGTGCACTCCGACGGCTCTGGCCGTCGCCGTCCATGTGCACATCGATCGTCACCAGCAGGCCGGGGCCATGCGCCTTGCCCTGTGTGTGTGTGTGCTGTCGAGTAACTGCGTCCTCAATTGCCCGTTCGGTTTGTCTCATATTTCCTCCGATCGAAATGCGCTTTTTCTGGAGCGCCATCTCGGCCTGCCGCGCCACCAGGCTTCGTTTTCCCGCCAGGAAAGGTCTCTTTACAGCCGTTTTCCGGCTTGGTCCACTTCTTATCACGTAGCTAATGTAGCCGACTATTCCGAATGCATAGCTGTCGAGCTTTCATTCAGTAATATCCTTCGAAGGCTTCTGTTGTCTAATTCTGAACTTCTATCGAGAGAACATGGCTTCAGAACGTGACTAGATCAAAAATTCTGTTTAATTGCCCTCCAATTAAAGCTAATTAAGGTGCTACCCTAGTTGGCGGTAGCCGCTCTTAAAAAATTCCTAAGAATTGGATGTCTTCTGTATTGTCACTTATTGAGATCACTCATTCCATAGAAAACAACTCCATTAACGTAACCAAAACAAATAACACAGAAAAACTGGCACTATTGTACTTTACGGACTCCAGAAGACGAGGAGGGGTCGAAAAAAAAAATTTCGCCCGAACTTCGCCTATAGGGGTTATTTGGAGTGTTGATCACGAATATGACATCCGTTTTTCGTTTTACGCTGGAGTACGGTAGGTTACGGTAGGTGCGGGTGACTAAGCCTGCCAAGGTCATGGTCACCGATTGTGAGCAATCCCATTCTTTTAAGCCATTCTTGGAAATCCGCTGCGTCCATGTTTAGCTTGTCAAAGACGTCCTTCAGCTTGAAGTCGCGCAGTTCGTCCTGGCGGCGGTTGTGGAACAGTGCCTGGAGGGCCATGATGCTTAGATTGCTATCTCTCGATTAAGCCTTCGCCTATCAAAGAGTTTCCCGCAAAAATGGTTTCCCGCAGATTTGCGAATTTTCAGGCGATTGCTGCGGGACCGCCTGCATGCTCACCCGTAGCACCACGGATAACCCCTACAGCCAAAGTTTGGGCGAAATCGGTGATTATGACCTTGGTAGCCTTAGTCACCCGCACCTACCGTAATCTACCGTACTCCAGCGTAAAACGAAAAACGGATGTCAGATTCGTGTTCAGCACCCCATATAACCCCTCTAGGCGAAGTTTGGGCGAATTTTTTTTCGACCCCTCATCGTCCTCTGGAGTCCGTAAAGTACAATAGTGCTGAAAAACTAAATATAATATTTGTGAGCTATGTAGGTCGGAACGTTTGTAAATGATTAGGATGTGAAGTATGTACATCGTCTTTTCCGTATCCACGGATCTGATGAAACGTTAATTGATTGATGGTGTCTTGGCCAATTTTATTTTTATTTTTTTCGCTTATCACGCACTTGTCGGGTTTTTCTTTTCATCTTTAAGTAGCTTTTAAGATGGCTTTTATTCCTTACGCTACAAATGAGGTCATCCTGTCAGTTTCATTAAAGCTAGTCGGCTTTTTTCGCTTTCCAAGTATTAGGTTGTCCCATAAGTCCCCGCCGTTTTTTTCAACGATTCATTGCGTATTTCGCCAGCGTCTCTTGCATAGTGGTATACAGCTTTCGAAAGATAATTATTTGCTCTATCAGATCATGTATTGCGTGTCTTTTTTATCCTGAATTTTGTCAATTTTTAGGTCGTTGAAGTGAAAAGTGAAAAAGTGAAAAAGTAGCCATTTGCGCAGTTGCTTCTCTCCGCTTAGGTTTGGAATTTTTGCGCAGTTTTTGATAGCACTTGGAAGATAATGTTCTGTACTACAAGAATATATGTTGATCCTATTTTTTCACTTGTCCTTTATTGATTTTTAGGCCATCATATTGGGACGTTCGACTTTTCTGTCCGAATTTCTACCGAAACTCCGGTTCTATGGTAGGACTTTTTTTTTGCTCGGTGTTACTGTTGTTGTCGTTCGGAAGAGAATGTCTTGCTCAGTAAGATTTTGTGTCGCGTTTATTGGCTCATACTGATTTCTGTCGAATATCAACAACTGAAGAAGGAGAAGGAGTTGTTGGTGAAGATGATTTTTCTCTTTTGGGAATTTTGTCGATATTCGACAGAAATCAGCACGAGCCAGTAAACGCGACACAAATTCATATTGAGCAAGACATTTTCTTCCGAACGACATATAACACCAGGCAAAAAACTTCAACCACAGAACCGAGCTGTCGGTAAAAATTCGGACGGAAAACTCGGACGTCCCAATTTGATGACCTAAAAATCAATAAAGGACTAATGAGCAAATAGGACCAACACGTATTCTTGTAGTACAGAACATTATCTCTTAAACGCTATGAAAAACTGCGCGAAAAATTCCAAACTTAAGCGAGAGAAGCAACTGCGCAAATGGCTACTTTTTCACTTTTTACTTTAACGACCTAAAAATTGACAAAATTCAGGATGAAAAAAGAAATGCAATACACGCTCTGATAGTGCAAGTCATTCTCTCTCGAAAGCTTTCGAAAGCTATGCAAGAGACCGCCGGCGAAATCCGCAATGAATCGTTGAAAAAAAAACGGCGGGGAATTATGGGACAACATAATACATTGTCTTGTCTGTACACACAGATATGATGCTGTGCTCAACACATTAATTGATTGATGGTGTCTTGACCGATTTTTTTATTTCTCTGATTTATCAGTTTTATCTGCGGGTAGACGCTCCGCTCTCGGTGCAAGTCTAGTAAGGGAGAACGCCGTTACTAGATTTCCACCGAGAGCGGTCCTATTTAAGTTCCCTTACCGATTAGGAATTCGGTCGCTGAGTCTATATGGGCAACTAGTTTGGTTAAGTAAACTACACCAAACTAGTTGCCCAAATAGACTCTGTGACCGAGTTTCCATATGTTGTTGCCTATCCATTGTGTTTCGTTATTTCGGGAATCCTTTAAGAGCAGCCACCATCAACTAGCACCATAATTACACTTATCAGGCTTCTCCTAAACATGTATATACGTCTCAAAATTGATTTTCTTCTAACAGATGACTTATAACAAGAAGCTGTTCCCTGCTTGATCACCACAATTATGGAATGTTGTTATTTTTTAATTGATTATTTATTTATCTGTAGAGTAGAATCTCATTGAGCTAGATATGGAAGATTTATTCGGCTTGAGTTTCGACGTAACCGCTCTCTTCTGAGCCTGGAAAAGACAAGAGAAGCATGGAAAGTTACTCGCTCAAGAATATTTCTTGATTTTTATTATTATTAAGGGGCTTACTTCTACTACAAGTGCTCCTACACGCCTAACGGCGTGTCTTGCACTTGCGCGCTTCGCGCCACTTTGCAGCATCACTGACCTATTTGAAAGTAGTTTTTGTCAAAATTAAAATTCGCTAACATCTAGAACCTGGTGCGTACTTAATCGGGATCAAACCGTTCACCACTTCGGTACCTTCATCATAGACATTCTCTCCGGACAGGCCCTTAACGTCATTGGTTTGTGCTGCGCAGTACTTCTATCGCTCAGGTTGCTCCTCAGCAACCGTTCTTATGCTCAACACCTAGCGTTTCCAGATACCGCTGACATCTCTTCTTAAGCCAGGTTCCCCCTCATTCGTTTCTTCTTACTGGATCTAATTGCTGGACCGCCTTCACTGGTCTTCCCTCCCCTCTGTAGTCCCCCACTTCCTGGTCCCAACTCGTGCTGGTTTCCTGTCGTGGCTCCTTCTTCAGGTTGTTCCTTTCCTTCCTGGTCACTCTCCTGGTCCACCCTAGAGGTCCTTCTTACTGCCCTTCTTCCACCATTCCCTTAGTGGTCCTTCCATGCTCACAGACGTCAGTGACACGTATTCAGAATCAGGGCGCTTGTTGGGAGACGTGTAGGCGACCCATCTTCTGGATCCAGGAGCTCGGAAGACCCGTCTTTCGAATCCAGAAGCTCAGATGCGCGCGCAGTCGCCGCTGTGTCGAGCATCAAGAGATTATGCATATGGCAGATTCCTTGTTCCCCGTATGAATTCCCTTACGGCTCCCTTCTTGTTGGTTCCTTCCCCGTCCTGGTCCTGCCTCCAGGTCCCTTCTTCCAAGTAGATCCCTGCCTCCCCCTCCTCTTCGATCTTCACATCTTTGAAATCCGTTCTCCTATCAGCAATGGATCCCCTTGCTGATCTTCTATACTGCCCCCCCCCCCTTATTGGTTACTCCCTACTGGTCCCTCCTTGTTGCCTAGACCCTTCTTGGTGCCACCTCCTGGCCTGCTTCATTGTCTCCCCTATCGACCCTCCCCCTTCATCGCGATACCTCTCCAGGTCGCTCCCTTCTGATCGCTGTCGGTTCTCCACCCTCGACGTCCCAATTCTACTCTTAACACTTAAGTGGTCTTCTCATGCTTATGGCACGAAGTCGGCTTCTGAATCTGGACGCTCAGAAACGCGCGTAGGTGCTGTTGTGTTAAGCAGTAAAGGGCTGCGCTTCCCCTGCTGCAGCAACATCCCACGTTCAGTAGCAAATTTTGCTCGCGCTGTGATGATGCGGCGTATCTCACTTAGGTTAAATCACTCGACCGCCCTCGCTGTGTTGATGCGGCGTATCTCGCTCAGGTTAGATCAGATAAACGTCATCGACCGCTAACTCAATTATATAGTGGTAGATAGATATTACCAACAGTTAAACGGGATGAGGGCGTGTGTAGCGCAGTGCGCTACACATCGCGCTACATATCCGATTTTATGTTCGTGGTTCTTTTTCTGCCGAGGTCAACAAAGCTCTCCATCCATCCGGAGTGGGGAATTGGTCTCAGGTCAGACTTCTCTGGGAAGTCTAAAGCGCTGACCTGCTCATCGGCTGGCAACCGCAAGTCATTGTACGGTCAAATGTACATTCAACCGCCTCCACCACATCCCGTAAAAGTAGAATGCGTGGCGCATCCCAAAAGGAATTGAGTAACGCCGTCCTTTATCCTCTATCCTTGAAGTGAATGTATGTATTGATGTCGATCGCGTAAAAGATTTGGATTGTTTGTTCTGAATTTTGATCAGTGACCGCGACCGAAAGAAAAAATTTTAAAAAATGAATTGGAAATTAAAATCGTTACTACTGCTTGTTATTGATCTTTAGTCCACTTTCTTTAGCCTTTACTAGGCCTACCTAGTGGCTCAGATGACCGGTGATCACCACCCTCACCGGAGATCAAATTCGCGTGATTCTTACCTTGAGCACAGCTGCATACATCAATAATATCGATGGATATTGATTGCTCGACTGATAATATTTTTTCTTGAAAAACTTCCCGTGTTCGTATTCGCGCTGGACAATATGAATCGACTGGTTGACTATATTCATGCCCTGCGAGACTCGTGTAGTGAACAGTAATTTTGCGCGGACGAACATCCAGACAAACGGACGGACATATCAACCCTACTATACAGGCTAAAGTACGCTTTTCACGATTAGTACAGCATCTCGCCTTCATTATAAGAAAATTTGCTCCTACAGTAGTAGAAATAGCATGACATACGGGCAATCTGCTACAAAAATTCATAAACCATTCAAGACCTAACGGTTCCTTCAGCTGATCGCGCACTTGACGGGTGATCCTTTTCATCTTTGAGTAGCTTTTAAGATGGCTTTTATTCCTTACACTGCAAATGAAGTGATTGAAGTGTTTCCAGACCAACCCTTCTGGAATGCGCCAGGGTTTCCACTTTTATGTAAGATTATAAATTTATAATACGCAGCAGTAAGCTGTTAAAACCCGTTGCAGACTTCGAACTTCGGATTGTTATGGCTGTGGATATATGAGGAAGGAGCCACGTTCATTCAAAGATGCCAGTGATGCCTGCTTTCGTGTCTTCCAAGCTAGATTCCATCTCCTAATCCCTTATCACATAGAAGTAATCACGCTTCTGCGATGTTGCCATTTAAATCGCCTGCTCTGCTTTATTTTCTTTTTGTTCTGAGGAAGATAGTTCTTCAAGCGGATTTCATTTCGAAAGCTGCTGTAGAAACCAGTGAGTGGGTTGGTGTTTAATAAAAAACTGCAGTTATTTGGGCGCTTTAGTAAAACTTTGGCTATCCTGTCAGTTTCGGTAAAGCTAGTCGGCTTTTTTCGCATTTCAAGTACTTACAAAAGCATTTTAACAAAAAAATATATGTCGCGTAGGTGAGCAGCACCGGCTGGTGGGAACGCCTAAACCAATCAGACCGCATGGAATGAGCATGCCATTCAGAGAGGGCATGTACAGTTATGTAGTACCCTGATGGGCTGGCATGTGTTCTACCTGTGCTCTGTTTGGTTACTATTGGCTGGAGCGCTCCCGCCTACCAATGCTGCTCACCTACGCGACATGTACGACATAGGTAATCTCTTTCGACAATGATGTCCTGCCTTCTACTTACATCTCTGAGCGTAACCACAAGAACAGTAAAAGGATAAAGACGGCGTTACTCAATCCCTTTTGGGGCGCACTCCATTTCTACGGGATGTCCTGGAGGCGATTTGAACGCGTATTTGGCCATACATGGCTTGCACTGGCCATCCGATGAACTGACAACGCTTTGTCCCTCCCAGACACGTCTGGTACCAATTCACCGACACCGGAGGTATGGAAGGCTTGGTAGGCGTGAAATCCGAACCAAGACCTGGTATTGAGTGCACGCGACAGCCGACATCTTCTCCGACTGCGCTCTACGTAACCCAGAGAATGTTTTATGTCGAAATGAGATGTGTGGCCTCTCCAAGGGAGAGATGAATCACCGTCCATTTTTCCATTTATTCCGAGGCAATTCGGTAATTATCGCTAACCACATTAGGAAGACTCCTCAGCCGTTCGGCGGTTCAATTGCGCAACATTCCGATTTATTTAGAAACCAGACGTTCAACGGCCTGCCGGCCGCCAAACGTCAGGTTGGGGCTTCGCCCCAAACTCGGAGAATAGAACACCCCGAACGTCTTCTTCTCCTCTTTAGGCCTTCTCTAATTCATTACAGTAAAAAACTGGTTTTGCTGTATAGAATGGTATGGAGGAATAGGGCGAAACAGCTCCATCACCTTCACTGGACCCCCCTTAACTGGTTCCTTATCACTGGTTCCCCTTTATTGTCAACCCTTTTCCGGTTCATCCTTCACAGGTCCCCCTCCCCCTTCGTCGGTCCCTACTACTGCTCCCACCTTCACTGGACCTCCCTTTACTGGTCTCCTCTTCGCTGGTCATCCTATCCTTCACCGATCCCCGTTACTGGTCCCACCCTCATTCGTCCCCCTTTTATCCATCAACCCTTTTCCGGTCCCCATTCACTGGACACCTCCCCCCCCATTCACCGGTCCCCATTACTGGTACCTTCCTCACCGGTCCCCCTTCACCTGGCCCCCTCTTCATTGGTCAACATTCTACCAGTCCCCCTTCACTGGACCCCTCCCCTCCTTCACCGCTCCATCCTTCACTGGACCACTCCCCCCCCCCCCCCCCCCCCTTCACCGGTCACTATTACTGGTACCTTCCTCACCGGTCCCCCCTTCACCTGGCCCCCTCTTCACTGGTCAACATTCTACCGGTCCCCCTTCACTGGACCAGTCCTCCCCCTCACCGGTCCAAATTGCTTGTCCCACCTTCAGCTGTCCCTCCTTTATTGGTCAATCCTTTACCGGTCCCCCTTATTGGAACCCCATGCTTCACCGGTCCCCCATTACTGGTCCCACCTTCACTGGTAACACGTCATCTGAATCCGGAATCCTCGCGCGACATCGGTGACACCTCTCCTGAATCCAGGCACCTGATGAGCGACGTCTTCTCAAGTCGGACGTGCTTTGCGCGACATCAGTGACACGTCGTCTGAATCCGAACACCCCTTGCGCGACATCAGTGACACCTCTTCTCAACCTGAACGTCCTTTGCCGACATTGGTGACATGTCATCTGAACGTGGACGCCTGACTGGTGACAACTACAACCCCACCCCCTTCCCCATACTTCCTCCCAGCACACTCCTTCAGCACTTCTGTGCAAATGAACACACACTCACTCACCCACAGACAAACGACCGTTCTCGCTTATATATAGTAGGGTCATTCCCGAAGCATAATTCCTGGTAAATTCATAGCCCTTCGATTGCGATTTTCCCGACAAGTGTAGTCTGTTTACCCAGAAGTGCTGTCTGTTTATCAGCTGTTTCTTGTGTTGTATGAACCCTTATCGAAACGAGAGCAGGTGTGCTGAATAAATAGAACTAACGGCCACACTAATCGATGTTCGTGCGCTTCAGCACACTGCTCTGCACCTGCCAATTACTTCCTGACATACGCAGGCAAGGGCATATTAGGCTGCATCAGCTGGCTACGAATCTGTCCTAAGTGTTCGGTATAGAGAGCTTCCACAATTTAAGGTTCCTTCGGTGAACTCTCCTCAACTATCCTTCTTCATGTGCTTGAAATTATTACTAATTTAAAATATAAAATATAAGAACAGGTAAAAACCAAAGAAGTAAAGATAGGTGTAAAATAATAGATTTTTTAAAATTATAATTAATCAGAAGAATGTTATGTCACATAATATAAAACGTATAAAAAAGGTTCGCTTAGCCACTGCCTCTAGACGTACCCTTGTGTCATACTCCTCCCGTGGCTCTTCAGTGAAGAAGAGGGGTGTGTTTTAAGATTTCTTTAAAATCTGTCTATAAAAGAAGAGAGATAGGAAAACGAAAACGGAAGAGAGAACAGATTAAGAAAAGATGAGAAAGGGTGAATACGGAAGGATAAAGAGCTAGAGACATTTGAGCGAATTGATTGCAAAAGTGAAAATAAATGAGGACCGAAAAAATTAAGTTAAATAAAAGATAAGGTAAATTCAAATAAGAAACTAAATTCAAGGTGAACACTAAAAATGTATTATTGCAATAATTATTGTAATTCATTATTATTAAGATTTACTATTATTATTAGGGTTATTTATATATATATGCTTATTATTTTATTTTATTTTTCTATTTTTATTTATTTTTGTCTTATTATTTGTTTATTTATTTATTTATTTATTACTATTATTTTATTGGGCTCGTGTAGCGCAGTCGGAAGAGGGGCCGACTGTCGCGTGCACCCGATACCAGGCTCCTGGTTCGGGTTTCCCGCCCAGGCCAACCAAGCCTTCCATCCCTCCGGGGTCGGTGAATTGGTACCAGACTTGTCTGGGAAGGATAAAGCGCTGACTTGTTCATCGGCTGGCCACCGCAAGTCATTGTACGGCCAAATACGCAATCATGTCGCCTTCCACGACATCCCGTAGAAGTAGAATACGTGGCGCGTCCCAAAAGGGATAACGCCGTCCTTTATCCTTTATCCTTTATTATTTTTTATTCCTTAGTTTTATAACAAGAGCGGATTTTTTAAAAATTGAAAGACCGCTTTTGACCACCGCGATACTCCGTAGTCGCGAATAAGGAAGTGTATACCATTCGGCTTTTTTAAAAATTGAAATCAAAAGGCTTACCGTTTTTGATCGCAGCCGTACTCGTTACTCGTATCCCAAGTTGAATAGCGATACTTACGGCTAACTACTATACAGGATGCGTCAAAAGTTCTTGGAGTTTTTTGTTTCAGGCTTATTATATGGGATGATGCGTTTCGCTCAACCATACTTTTATGCGGTATTGTTGCCCTACTCTTACCCTCTCATTTGCCAGTCTTTCGTGCCTGAATGTTCGTTTGTTCAAGATCGCTGATTCAATTGGTTTGCGCACTGTAATGAAGAAACTGCATGTCGAAGAAAAAACTGACTATAAAACTACCTAGAGGGCCTCCTAAAGGAAGACATTCTTCCTTGGGAACCTGTGCCTTAAAAGGCGACTGGACGTATCATCAAGATTCTGCGCCCGCTCATAAGGCTAAAGTGGTACAGAAGTTTTGCGCTGAACACTTTCCGGTTTTCATCTCACCATCAGTCGAAGGCCCCCGCTCAGCCAGGACCTCAATCCGCTGGACTACACAATCTGGTCCATATTGAAGAGTGAGGCCTACGCAACATCACACACGAACCCTGCTTCACTTCAAAGAGCCCTGAAGAAAGCCTAGGGAGAGATTAATGAAGACCCCTGCGTGCCGCCGTGGATGCGTTCCCTGAGCGATTGAAGGCGTGTATTCGTGCTAAAGGAGGCCATTTCGAAAATTAACCGCTTCTTTATTTGTGCCTTGTCAGTAGTAATAAATTTTATTAATATCATCTTATTTGCTTTGAAACAGCCATTTCGGCGGTCAATTACATTGTCCAAGAACTTTTGATGCACCTTGTACTATGTGGTTTTACAATATTCTGCACGGAGATTGCGATTTTAACAAAAGTGACTTTTACGCATCGAGAAGCTCGATTACCAGAGGTTCACCCAAGTTCGCTCTTTTGAAAGCAAGGTCAAAATAGTGAGTTTATACTTCTGGATGAGAGCTGCTTCGGATTACTTGAAACTGTGCAAAAGCGTCACCAATGCTGGCGACCTTTCATACTTTAAAACTTGTAAGACTTCTTGTAAGACTTAGCGCTTTCTTATCCTCACAACTGCGTATTCCACCTGTTTTTTAGTTTCTGTGTCACTTATTGCGTTTTCTATCAACTTATACGTTTATTTTATTATACATGTTTAGTCATGCAGTAAATAAATAGAGGAATAAATAAATATATTGACATTAATGGGTCGGAAGAGGAGCCGACTGTCACGTACACTTGACTGTGATTCAAGGTTCTTGGCTCGGGTTTCCCGCCCATGCCGACCGAACCCCGATCTCTCCAGGGTCGGTGAATTTGTACCTGACTCGTCTGGGAGGGATAAAACACTGATTTTTCCATCGTCTGACCAGCGCGAGTCATTGTATAGTAATACGCATTCAAATGGCCTCCACGACATCCCGTAAAAGTAGAATGCGGGCGCCCCCGGAAAGGGACTGTGAACGCCGAGCCTTATCGTTTTTGCCCTTTATCCTCCGGATCTGGAGTCTCTCTGCTCCGTTCGCCAAGGCCGTTCACGCAATTGAGACCGCTTTCCATGCTTCCACATTTCCCCGCTGGTGCTCATTTTTCACTGCCAGCTCAATCCGCTCGGTCCCCGCCCGTCCTTCACAGATGCCTCAAGTGCCAGGCAACAGCGCCTGCCTGCCGAATGCCATCGCTCATTTCTTCTATTCGTTTGAGTCAATATACTCCACTTTTTCTAGCACTTAGCTCTGTCGTCTACCCAGCGATGAAGAGCCATGCATATTCTCCTCGTTCTGGCTTTGATCGGACTTGAAAGCGTCACCTGATGTCCTGCTTAGTGCTTCTTCTGCTTTAATTTTCAAACAGAATCTTCTTGCAGGTCGCCATTGGCTAGTTGTTTGTTAGTGAAAGGGTTCCTCATTAGAAAGGCGAGCCATACGCATCTCTCTCATGAACATTTTGCGTCTTACCAGGATACTCTCTCAACGGTAGGTTGTATTGTCGGCGACGACGATGCTCCAGCTCTTCGCCCCGCCCCTTATGAAGGCGCTGGATGGGCGCCGTGTGTGGGCAGATTTGTAGACCTGGTTGGAACGTGCGGTTGAGGAAGGCTCCTCCGGAATAAATCGATTGCTAAACTAAAAGTGTGCTGTTATCTCCATTAACTAGTGACTATATCTTAAGCCTCTTTCTCCTCCCGTCCTCCTCCTCCTCCTCTCTCTCTCTCTCTCTCTCTCTCTCTCTCGTACCTCAGCGGTACAGGTTGGAACGGCGCAAGTGTTGTATATGGGCAGAACCGCCTCTTCCTGGGAAGTAACAAACTGTAGGTATCTCGACCCCAATACACCTCTGAGCAGAATGTCGCGAATGTGTGCAGCATTAGTTAGCCTAGTAGCGAATGTGAGCAGCATTGAGAGGTGAGAACGCACCAGGCTTCATCGAATGGAGATGCCAGTCACAGAGGACGTTTACGGAGCGCGTCAGCCATTTGTGACGAATCAGAGCACCAACCAAACACACGTCAGCCAATCAGATCAAAGCAATCGTATACGTCCTCTCTGACTGACATCTCCATTCCATTGAGCCTGGTGTGTTTCCACCTCTCAATGCTGCTCACATTCGCTACTAGGCTAACTTATTGTGACCTATCACATTTCCGTGGCTTTTGAATTGTTTCTCTTTTTGACTGTAGTTTACTTCGAGTCCTTCCACTGCCGTCAGTCCTTGGATTCTGCCCTTTTTGTTAGTTCTTCCACTATTTATAATGTTTATTTCTTCCATTTCCTGTACGCAGTCAATTATTATGTTATTTGTTTACCGGCCGAGAGGCCACGACCGGATTTTCCGCGGACAAGTCTGCGGACAAACGGACAGATAGCATTGTTGTGTGTTGGGCAATATAATTTTATTCGATTTTAATATTATAATTGATTATTGTTCCACTTCATATATTTTTTCACTCCACTTTTACTTTTCGACCAAAACTAGTCTATTTTCGTGTTACTTCTCACTATTTTTTATTGCTAGTTTACTCATTTATTACGTTCAACGCTTAATATTATTCATCTATGAGGAAAAAAGATGGAAAACGTCATTAATCCATCCCATTTGGGATGCGCTACGCATCTTACTTCTACGGGATTTCGTAGGGGCGATTTGAATGCGCATTTGTCACATACTTGCGGACCTGCGGTGGCCTGTCTGTAGACAAGTCAGTGTTTCATCCTTCCCAGACAAGTCTAGTACCAATCCACGAGCCCTGAAGGAATGGAAGGGTAGGGTGGCCTGAGCGTGATGCGAACCAGCAACCTGAAGCAGAAGTGCGTGTGACAGCCGGCGCCTCCCATTGCGCTACCTCACGTATCTCCGATTCTATATCTTAAATGACTGTTTTACTCTTGTTTCTGAATGCATCAGCAAGAGCACCGTCTCAGTATTTCATCAGCCTGGTTCGATTCTTAGAGAGTTCCACCAGTTTCGGTTCAGATCCTTGGCGCGAGTAGTGCTTGAAGGTTAGCGGCTAATCTAAAAGGCCACTGCATAGGCCACATTTGCCTTCAGAACTCGTCACCATGTTACGCGGCAGTGGAACGCATGGCGCATCCCAGGGGGTTTCATTAACGTCCGCTATTCCGCTCTAATTATGCCCGTCGAATTAGCGAATATCTTGCCGCATGGGGCAGCGCATTCCGGCTCAGCTTAATGGGAGGTCTGAAGGGCTATAAGGAGAAGCTTCATGTTGAAAACAGGGATGTCGTTACTCAAACAATAAAGTGACAACAGTAAGTGATTGTGGTGTCTGCTCAGAAACGGCGGGTCATTCTCTACACTCCTGTCCTATAACAACAGCAAAGGAAAAAGAGGCACAGTTTTATAGCATAATTTTTAGACGTTATATATAATTTACATTGTTTTTCTTATACTTATTTATATACTGTGGGTGTAGCGCAGTTGGAGGAGGCGCCGACTGTCACGTGCACCCGATACCAGGTTCCTGGTTCGGATTTCCGGCCCAGGCCAACCAAGCCTTCCATCCCTCCGGGGTCGGTGAATTGGTACCAGATTTGTCAGGGAAGGATAAAGCGCTGACTTGTTTATTGGTTGGCCACCGCAAGTCATTGTATGGCCAAATACGCATTCAAATCACCTCCACCATATCCCTAGAGGTAGAAAGCGTGGCGCATCCCCAAAAAAGGAATTGAATAACGCCGTCCTTTATCCTATTTATATACTACTATAGGGATTTTATATATTTGTGTTCATATGTCAATGTCATTAACATGTCCACGTCTCGTTTTAGACACCTTGTTACTCCTAAAAACTTTCTATAGATGATGTGTTGTTGTAATTCTCTAGAATTTTTGATATTTTTGATCGAATTCTTCCGCGTGTGCTAATTTCCTAGCCCACGCTTGAATAAATAAAATAACAAAAAAATTATTTTTTATTTTTTGAGCATGACATCGTTACGGCTTGTGGTAGCGCAATTGGAGGAGACGCCGGCTGCTGTGTGAACTTAACGGTTCTTGGTTCGTGTCCCATACCGGCTAATCAACCCGCCCTTTCCTACCGGGTCAATAAATTGGTATCAGACTTCTCTGGGAGGGGTAAGTCCTATAGTTTTGCCCGAACAAATTTATTCGACTAATTATTCGAATAGTCGAACATCTGACATTTCTAAATTTTTGAATGCTCATTCGAATTCGAACATCGATGGTTCTGAAAGTCGAATTTTCGCTTGAACTTGAATATCGAAATGAAGCCATATTCGAATATTATTCGAAAATTGAATATTTCAACTTTATCTCAAAATCGAATAATTTTACTCAAATATCGAATATATTTCAAATCTCCAGATCCAGAACCTAATTCGAAAATGGTGCTTATTCCACTTTCGATCATTTGAAATTCGCTCGAAATTTTCCGACGAATAAATTCGTGCATTCATTCACTCAAAATTTTCGAAATCGAATTTATTCAACGAAATTTTAGTGTGAATTTCTTTATAATTTTTTAATCCAAATACCTCATTATTTAATTACTGTTTCAAATTTTATAACAATTTTATTTTTGAGGGAATATATTAAGTTAAATTTTGTTTTAGAGGCTTCAGTCTTTAGTTTATTGAATGAAGAGATCACGCAATGCACTAGGTTAAATTGCAGTTGGTAGTGCGCAATCCCTTTTTTTAGCATTAAAAATTGCAGCCTTCTTGCAAATATTAAATGTTATTTTTTCTCGGAAATGTAAAAAATTTATAAAATTTCAAACAGTGTGTTCACTTATTGAGCAGATGAATTTTGAAAATTCCAAGGAAAGGCATATAAAATTTTGTTGGACTCTTCGGAGAGTCTCCAGTTTTATTCAAAAGACGCTCGTTTTGATTTTGAAGGCGACCAGTTTGATTTCCAGGGCGTCAATCTTGGAATAGTGCCCGTTTAATTTGAAATATGTCTCAAATTGACGTGAAAATGGTATATATTAGGTTGTAACGAAATAAATGGCACTGAACCACTGTAAATTTAAACAGTTAATATCTCGGCTTGTAGGCAAGTTTATTAATCGAAATAAAAACCTTCTGATTCTACACATCTTTGCCAACGTGACACAAGCTTTTTTATCCCAGTAGCATAAAAATCAGAAGTTCTGGAATTGACGAAATCTTCGAAGGCACTTTCGGCATCCTGCTGGCATTTGAATATTTTCCCTACAAAGAAGTCGCCAAGGTGCTTGAACAAATGGTAGTCTGTTGGGGAGAGGTCGGGAGAAAACGGAGGATGTGGTAGAGTTTCAATGCTCAGCTCATTCAATTTCTGCAACGTCATTCGTGCTACATGGGGGCGAGCATTGACGTGCAGAAGGAGAACTCGCCTTCGGTTTACCAAGGCCGGCCGGATATCCTTCAACTTTTTCATCATTTCTTCAATTTCAATGCAGTACTTCTCTGCCGTGATGGGTTCACCGGGAGGGAGGAAGCTTTGGTGAATAATTCCCAGCGAACACCACCATACTGTCACCGTTACTTTCTTTTGGTGCAATTCCGGCTTCGCAAAAACCTTGGGGCTCTCATCGCTGTCCACCCACGGTGCCGATCGTCGCCTGTTGTCGTACATTATCCACTTCTCGTCACAGGTTACGATGCGATTAAGGAATGGGTCCGTTTCGTTCCGTAGAAGCAGTGCGGACGAGATCTCATATCGTCGGTTTCTTTGCTCCTCAGACAGCTCGTGAGGCACCCATCTTTCCAGCTTTTTGGTCTTTCCAATTTCCTTCAGATGCCGGGCAGCTGTGTTGTGACTGACGCCAAGAAACGTCGCTATCTCCCTGGTACCTTTGTGTGGATCCTCCTCTACCACATCTCTCAGCTTGTCCTCATCAACATCACTATGCCTCCCACGACCTTCATGTTCTTCCAAGCTCTCATCTCCATTCCGGAACTTCTGATACCAACGATACGCCGTCAGAATTGTGGAACATCCTTGAACGAATGCGGCGTTGATCTTCTCGTCCGTCTCCTTAGCTGTAGTGCCCAGCTTGAATTCATACAAGCAAATGCCTCGGATTACCCTTTTGTCCATCTGCAAAAAAGCCAATAAAACTCTAAAGTTTTCCCACCTTTACATAGAAAATTTGGTACTCGCCGGTAGAGCAAAGTTTGCGCTTCTAAATGATATGCCACATGCTACGGTTTCTTCTTGATCAAACGCGTAAAGACGCGCCAAAAAAATGGCGCGAGCCAGTGCCATTTAATTCGTTACAACCCAATAGTTATGCAATGCCTGCAACTTCACCTCTTCCCCATCCTCCACTACCGGACTACTGTCAGCGATAGTTGTCATGCCTTTTTACTTTCAATTCTCTTTTTTTCTAGGAGTTTCTAGTCTCACCGAAAATCACTTATGATTGCTGTGTTTCTTCATATTTGTCGAATTTCTTTTCAGTTTTTGTACATGATTCTCTTTCGCCTAATTTGCTGTGTCCGTAGATAGACCATTTCATGCGCGCACTATATTCTGCAAATAAATAAATAAATAAATAAATCCTGCCACAAAGTGAAGACATGTTCCTTTCGAACTCAGAAGCTCTCAAATCGAGGACATTTTGGATGTTGGATTATCGTAGATGTTATGTTCGATTATGCAGCGTTGGGAGGTGTAACGGGTTAGCATCCTGCCCATAAAGTAACGTTTATGGCTGAAGTTATATATTACGCTCAATTTGTGGCCCAACGAATACAAAACAACACTCGGCCTTAAAAGGTCACTGGATTGGTTTCTATACCCGTTGTACGGATAGCGGGAGAGGTACAGATAGCGAAATGTTAGAGGAGTAACGCGTTTCTACTTCTGAACACAATTCAGGATGGTCCAGTGGTTAATTATTTATATGTAATGAGCAGGAAAGGAGGTAGGACTATTCGTCACAAGGGCATAGTAGAAGTCTGGCGTACGCCGCTATCTCCTGGCCATGGTGACCTGTTCCGCCCACGTACAGTGGACGGCTGGTGCCTCTTCTGGTAGAGGCATCGTCGTCGCCGACGATACTGCCGCCGGCGGCGAAACAGAGACATGTTTACATACAAAAATGTGGGAGTGGAAGATCATTTAGTAGCAGTCGAACGGCTTTGGTAGTAGAAGTGACAGCTTGAGGGCGATTGGAGTTGGCTCGAAGGATGACGATGGGTAACGGCTTGTTGATCGTTGAAGGCGGTGGGAGTGGTGGCGGAGTACGGCTTGTGGAGGGTTGGAGACAGCGGGAGTCGTGGCAAAGAGCGGCTTGTTGAACGTTGACGACAGCGAAGAGGTGGAAATGAAGGCAGATTGATATAGACTGAAGGACTATGACGAGTTAATGGCTTGGCTCCAGATTTTTGATTCCGAGGTATTGCCAATGTTTTTGCGATCATTTTCGGTAATTTACGGGAATTATTATTCATCCCATTTTTTCCTAAGACTGATGTCATTGCGTAGCTAATACTGCTACTTCCACCACTTTGCGAGTTTACTGGTGTATTTCTCCCCGATCTTTGACTGGTTTTCCATGAACGTGGAGGGGAAACTCGGAAATTTCTGCTCCCGTTCGTGCACAGACTGCTATGGTGCTGTTTACCGCACTGAGAACAGTCAGGAATTTGACACTCATAGCTGGAGTGGTTGGCTGAACAACATTTCCAGCACCTTCTGCCATCTGTTAGTATATTGCGGCGCCTTGCTTGATCGGTGACCATTCTGCAGGTCATTGAGTTATGATTACCCCTATGGCAGAACAGACACTGACGAGTGGAAGAGTACCGTCGCCGCATGGTGCACTTATCTCTTGATGAGCTGCGCGCACTGCTCTCTCTGTGACCCAGCCTGTTCTCCACGTACGCTTTAGCGGCAATCTCTTTCTTTAAATGAGCCATGAGGTCGCCGATTGTTTGGCTATCTTGCGAATAGCTTGATAGCAGAACTGGTTTGACCACATCGTGAGGAAATTTCGCTAGGATGATTTCACACCACATCGGGTCACAAGTTCTACGGACATCGTAGCCTGAGGACACCATCTGATTAATTAATATTTGGGTGTGATCGAAAACAGATGAGCAGCTTTCCGCGGAACGGTTAGCTGGCTTTAAATTGATCAGTTTGTGCGCTATATGTGACCGATTTACAGAAAGGTTACAGTACTTCTCCTGTAGAGTTTGGATAATCCACTCATAGTTTTCAGGCACAAGCTTTATCCCTTTTACTGAATCTTGTGCCTTTCCTCTCAGGCTTTCCTTGAGTAGGAGGATTTTCTCCATAATATCGAGCTCCTTACTCTTGTGGACAAGAGTCTCGAAAATTGCCCAAAATTCCGAGAAGTCATCAACGTTGCCGTAGAATTTTGGCAACGTCGCTTGGGGAGGTTTTATTGAACGACATGGTCGTGCCTCGCCTTCAGTTACAGCCTTAAAAACAGAATCTAACGTTATTTGAGAGGGATTACTCTCCTTAGTCTCAATCGGCTCTGTTTCATCAGCCTCATCTTCCTGCGGAGCAGTACTGCACGATGGTGCGTTTTGCAGTATTAGGGCTCTCTGTGAGATATACCCTAATTTTACGCTCATCGTGTCCCTTACGCACTTTGATTCTTCATGACGTGCCGTGAGCTTGTAGATCAAATTATCCGCACTAGCTAGCTCTTTATGCAGCTGTGACTCATTCTCTATCTGCTCGATTTCTAGCATAATGTCCTTTTTATCGGACTTATTTTTACAAATTTTGTACTCCTCTCGAATCACTTTATAGAGCTTCTCGAGATTGTTTTTTCCCTGTTTCACTTGCTTTATACTGCTTTGCAAAAGTGCAGTGGTAGACTTACATTTTTCGTAAGTATTCTCGTCCGTTAACGGATACTCTACTCTTACTGTGTACTCTGTGTACGTTATCGCAAGGTCTTTCAGCGTTGACGCGCTGCTCATGATCGGGGCTCTGTGGAAGTGCAACGCCATTTTATGCGGGACTTCTCGTAGGTCTCTTTGAATTTAAGAGGTAGTGTTCCTAGTGTCTTGGACACTGGGAATTTCTTTCGGTGAGGAAAGAGATTTTTCTGGTGCTATATGCACAGAAATTTGCGGCTCTAGGCGTAGTTACGCGAGAGACTTACGATTCTCTTTATTAGAGAAAATGCGATCTGCAATAGATCGACTTGCGGCTCTAGGCGTAGGGACGCGAGAGACTTACGATTCTCTTTATTAGAGAGAATGCGATCTGCAATAGATCGACTTGCGGCTCTAGGCGTAGGGACGCGAGAGACTTACGATTCTCTTTATTAGAGAGAATGCGATCTGCAATAGATCGACTTGTTGCTCTAGGCGTAGGGACGCGAGAGACTTACGATATGGCTTATTAGGCCGATGCACCAAAATATACCCGTTGTACGGATAGCGGGAGAGGTACAGATAGCGAAATGTTAGAGGAGTAACGCGTTTCTACTTCTGAACACAATTCAGGATGGTCCAGTGGTTAATTATTTATATGTAATGAGCAGGAAAGGAGGTAGGACTATTCGTCACAAGGGCATAGTAGAAGTCTGGCGTACGCCGCTATCTCCTGGCCATGGTGACCTGTTCCGCCCACGTACAGTGGACGGCTGGTGCCTCTTCTGGTAGAGGCATCGTCGTCGCCGACGATAGTTTCGGCCAGCAGAAAAGTCCGGATAATTTGCAGGCGTCGAGCTCGCCGGCAAGCTTCGACGTCACTCGCTCTTGCGAAATCGAGCACTCGCCAAAAAACGGCATTTCATCCGCGACTGACGAGCGGCTAGGCCAGAAATAATGAGAATTGATTTTCCGATGGTCGCTGCTGGGGCCGTAACGAGCCAGCTGAATCTGCTGGTATTCTACCAGCGGCATGGAGGGGTTTCTCCACTTATTCTGACGCTTGAGGACTCAAGGAAGGCAGAACTTACCTCTTCATTTACCCAGTTTCCTTCGACTAGACACTGCTTGATATGTTGTCCTTATGGTTAAAACTGTAGTTGTGCCCGAATGACCTATTTTGTTAGGTATTCGAATGGCTTTAGTCTGCGTTTGAAGGTTCAAATTCGAATAATTGAAAAATTGCTTTTCTTGAATGTATTCGAATTCGAGTGTTCAGAAAAGATCACGTTTTTCGATTTTATTCAAACTCAAGTACTCTAAAATCTTCAGGAAGCCGCTGAGCTAGCTTCAGGTATTTGAAATAAAGCTATTCGAATGCTCAAAACGAGTTAGTATAAAGGACAAAAGGATAAAGTTCGACGTTATTCAAGCCCTTTTGTGATGCGCCACGCATTCTACTTCTACCAGATGTCTTGGAGGGGACTTGAATGCGTATTTGCCCATACAGTGACTAGCGGTGTCCAGTCGATGAACGAGTCAGCGCTTAGTCCTTCCCAGACAAGTCAGGTACCAATACACCGACCCCGGAAAATGGAAGGTTGGTTGGCCTGGGCGGGAAATCCGAACCAGGAACTTGGCATTGGATGCAAGCGACGTCCACGGGCTCCTCCTTCGACTGCACTATACGCGTCCACGAGTTTGTACACGAGTACAAAGCCTGACTGACCTAGTCGAAGGTCGAATCTGGTATTCGAGTTTTTTCATTCGAATTTGATTATCCAATCCGAATATTCAAAGGATCACATTTTTCAAATCTATTCGGGTTCAAGTGTCCAAGAAATATGGTTTTTGATTAGCTCCGACTTCGAATGCTGGAAAATTTTTGGTATTCAAAACCAATAGAATATTCGGCAATTCTCTGAGGGCATAACTTCAGTTGTTATCCACTACCTTGCTTTGAGCTCATCGTTGTGAAAACCTTGGCACAGCAGACGGACGGTACGAGCTGCTTGAGCGATCTGTGTCATTATAGGTTCAACTCCATACCCAAGCTATTCATTTCCTCCATCCAGGCATGTCTTCCAGATATGATGACCGTGTTCCACCGCTTCTTCAGTAAGCACACGAAGAGGACCTATCCTATTCGGGAGGGGCAACGCTATGGTAGCCGCCTCCTGCATCCCACGACACGGACAATACATTCTCTGAGCTCGCATGAGGAGAGAAGCTCTGGGACGGATTCTAGGGATGAGATGGGGAGACAGGGCACCGTTTGCCCTTACCGACTACGGTTGACTCAATTAAGATGGGCTAATCGTAAGCCCTTTGGAATAAGGTGCAGTGTTTTTCTGCTATCATGGAGCCATACATCACTTTCCAGACATCGGATGGTGTTTCTTTATATCGACAACTGTTGGTACCAGAGATCAGCTCTTTCTGAAGGTATTGCACGAGCCAACAAGTTTATTATGGATGCGTGTGACCTCAACAGAGGGGAGGCGCAGGTATAGTGCTCCCCCCAAATCGCCTTTGGGCTTGGATCGTGCTCAGACCAACCAAAAAGCTGTACATGTCCTGAAGATGGGCCGCATTGGGAGGTGGTGGCGCGCCAGTCAATCAGTCGGCGTCAAATTGGCGCGCCAGTCAATCAGTCGGCGTCAAATTGGCGCGCCATTCAGAGAGGATTGTACGGCCAGTATTCTGATTGGCTGGTGTGTGTTTGATCAGCGCTTTGTTTGATGGGGATCGACTGGCGCGCCACAACATCCCAATGCTGCCCATCTTCGCAACATCTGCCCAAAAAGCTTCCATTCCTTTATGGGTGGTGGTCTTGAACCATGTCCATTTGGTGGGCCACACCCACATAGTGCTGGCCTGGGATTGGCCGTGCGATCTGCCTCTTTCCCTATTTGCTTGCTGTCATGAGGGGCTTTTCTGTATTCTGGCTACAGAATTTCATGTCATATTCGGTAGAAGCACAGGTTCTACTTTGATGTTCCTACGTTTCCATAGAAGTCCAGAGATCGACATCAACCACACGAAAGTCTGATGGTTCCGAGCGCGAACTCGCACCCAACACTCGATTCCTTGGCGCTTCCTGCTGTCTGTGCCACATTTGATCGAATGGAGCTTCCTTATTGAGAAGGTGGTACCATTTGGTAACATTCCTGCTATAGGAGGACAGTAGGTGGCCCGATTTCTGTCTGTCCTCCCCCCCCCCCTCTCCCCACCCATTCCCCCATCTTCCTCACACCATGGTCGGGTGTAACGCAGTCGAAGTTCAACCCTCGGATTCCTCCCTCGTCGACTGAGGCTTCCATTCGCCTGCGATTGGAGAAGTGGTACCAGACCAGTTTGTGAAGGCTTCAACATTGATCTGTCCATCTTTACTCAAGTCACTGCCACACAATCCTGTGGAAGTAGAACGCATGGCGCATCCCAGAAAGGGATTAATTAGCGCCAACATTTTTTAATGATAGCCTTACCCTTCGCTGGAGTTATTTTCACAACAAAAGGGGTACTGGGCTGTCCTAGTGGCCGGTTTCAGTGCTGGACTAGGAAGTTCATAATATTTATCGATCGCTTTTTACTTCACAGTCGATATTGCTTGCTCCTCCTGGCCAAAGTATTCGCTTGATTATCTCTGCAAACGGCTAGTTGAGATCAATATTGATTGCCTAATCGATAGTGCTTACATATTATGTCTGTTCAGCTGTAATCCTCCTCGTGATGTTGCACCTCAAACGAAGATTTTAAAGCGTTAGCCAGGAAAATTGATCGATATTGATTGATCAATTGGTTACCTTAACGGTGAGGTCATTGGTTCTCTTAAACGGCTGACCCTTGAGCAGAACGAAATAATACGAGCGATTATCTAGTTGTGGAAGTCTTCGATCGGCAATTAATTTTGGGCGGACGAACGGACAGACAGACAAATAGACTGATTGACTAACTAACGATTTGGCTCTGTTTTGCAGCGTTGAGTGAAAATTATATGGAAAGCACAAGAATAGCCATGCATGGGCGCAAAATAGAAAAATTCACCAACCTCGACGTCGATTGAATATCGGTCGCAATGGCAGAATACGGCTATCGAATCGGACTTCCCCACATCATTATCATCTCGAAATGTATGAAAGTCAACATGAAAAAGAACATGAGAAGCTTAAAAATTAGAAAAGAACTCGTCTAAGGACCGTCTTGTCATTGACTACTTAGGGTCACGTAATTGGCCGCGGGGCGCTCCAGCTGCTGAGAAGCCCCCTATGCTATACCGTCGATTCCTCATGCTGCTTCTTCCAATTTTCCCTAATTTTTCACCATTTCCGCCCTGAAAGCGTACGTATCAGAATTGTACGCTCCTTATAGTACACATTCGCTCCTCAGCTCGCCAATGAGAGCCCCTCCCCCCTCCTCTCTGTTGAGTAGCCGCCTATAACCGACCAAGGTCATTATGGTTCTTCTAGTTCTGAATCACTCATATGAGAGGACGATGTTCTATCGATTTTTTTCCGACAGCGTTGTGAGGAAGGTCGGCGGTTGGCAGGCGAGCCGATCGAGAATTCGCCGCGTACTCGCTTCGCTACTAGTCACCTTCGACCTAGTACATTGATTGGTTCTTGCCTATTATGAGGCAGTTTTTGCACTGAATAGCTTTATGTTCTCTCGCGGTTTCGTCGCGAATATACTGACCGTTTTCCAGCACTCCTTTGCTCCGCCCCTTTTCTCTGAAAATGAGCCTAGTCCCGCCTTTTCCTTTACTTGCTCCATTCCAGGCCGAGCAGATACGTCGTTCAAACGCGGGAGGTGGCCACTATTTTCGCGACGGCGACGTTCACTCCACTGACTCGAGACTGTTCTCATCCACTTCTCGCCCACTTCAGCGCCGAGTTTACAGTAATCCGACGCAGTCACCATGTCATGCTCATTGTTTACCGTGGTGGCCCCGAGTCGAAGTGTTTCCTTCCATTGATCGGTTCCGCCACACGTGTGGTGCCCGATGCGTCACGCGGCCGGACGTCGTTGTCGTTGTGTGTCGTCAGCTGTTGCGGTTTCGTTCTCGATGATTTCCCGGCCGCTTCATTCCTTCATGTCGTCGTTATTTCCTCACTATTGATTTTTGTATTGATTCATCGGTTGGCCACATTGTTGAGAATTCCTATGACTATTATAACCTCTAGCTGTGAATAGTTTTACTGGAGCAGTTCAATTTAATTTTAGGCCGAGATATATAAAAAGTGAAAAAACATGCCTCAATGACCGGTAACTGAATAACCTAAATTTAATCAAAAATGAAATTTTCGTTGTTTCATCTACTGTTCATGTCTTGCAAAATTTTACATAAGTGGATTTAAAATTTTAAATATTGATTACTTAAAGATTTTACAAATGAAATTAATTAAAAATGCTAAATAGTTAGAAATCAAATGGCATACGCATTAATCATTCATGAATTTTTCATTTTTTGGGAATTACATTTCCCAGCCTTTTCCTCCAGTATTGTAACTCACGTTGCTCTTCACTTGTCTTGAGCCATGATCGTGATAATGGCAACTCTTGTCGTTGTGCCTCCGCCACTTGTCGTGCCATTGCTCTCGTATTTCTCTTGTCGATCGAGTTCAGCACAATATGTAGCGACGAAATAGTTCCTGACCAACGTAATCTCTCATGTAACGACCGTTTCAAAGACGCAGAGATTTTGTCTAATCTGACGCGAGCTCTTTCTACTCTATCTGTCGAGACAGAAATAGTCATTGCTGACAAATTAACTATGAATCCTAACCAGCAGCACTGCTGGGATGGAGACCAACTTCACTTTTCATCTGCGAAGTGCCAGCCTGCTTGTTCGAGGTCATTCTTGATAATGGAGATTGATCTAGAACACCTTTCCTGTGATATCTCGAATATTATTCCGTCATCGATATAGATGGCTACTCCTAGTCCCTGGGCTCTCCACACCTTTACAAAACAACGAAGTAATTTGGTGAAGATATATGGCGCAGAAGAAAGTCCGAATGGTAGGCATATGAACTGGTAATAAACGTTGTCCCATTGGAAGCCAAGATACATGCTATGATGCTCTGCAATGCGCACATGATGATAACCTGACTTGAGATCAAAAGTTCCCAGGAAACCCCCTTCGGGAAGAGCATGCATAATGTTATTCAAATCGTCCAATTTGAATTTCGGAGTTTCGAGAAACTGATTCGGATGTGAAAGATCCAACACCAATCTGAGTTTTTTACCTTTAGCAACTGATAGTGGATGTATGTACAGGAACTTGCGGGCGCTGCCCGTTACCTCGCGAATAGCTCCCGTGTTGAGAAGTTCTGCAATTTCATTGTTAACAAAGTCTATATGCTCGAGAGCAGACTTTCTATTCCTGACATTCCTCGGCTTAGTAGGAACCGATTGAAAGGGTAAAGAGTACCCCTGCAACAATGTGGTCGAGACCAATACAGACGGCTCGAGAGCCAACCATTTCTGAGGAAAACCATGGATAGAGCCAGCGGAAAACTCACTATTGATTCCGTGGGCAATCTTTGACCCAGTGGCCCTCTCTCCCGCATAGGTTGCACGATGATTTGCGTCTATTCTGAATCTCTTTGTAGGAATAGCTAGGCTCTCTCGACCCTCGGAATGTGGGCAAATCCCTTTTTTCGTAATCGGAGGGGCGCCTAGCTTCATATGGTCTACTCCAGCTGGAAAAGTCCGTTGGCGAGCGACGGCTGAAGGAAACAGGTCGCCATGCTGTTTCCTGCCTCCGAAAGGGCATTGGGAGCGTGGACGGTTTCCTTGTCTTGCCGTCGTCCTCCCTCTTTTTGATTGATTCCATGAATTCGTTAAGCCTTGGGTCCATTGACTTGAGAGATTCGGATTTGGTTTTAATGTCCAAAAACTGGAAAACTTGCGGATGTGAATCGGCAATTTTCAGCGTCTCGTTTCTGACATTGAGCTCTTGAATCACTTCGGGTATAACGGTCTCGATGTCTTCAGTACCGTGCACGTTCGATAGCTTACGAACCAACGATGAATTGAACTCATACTGACGTCCGAATCCTTCCCTCTTGAGCGAATAAGCAGCCGAGGTTTGCTGCGAGGAAGAAGGAGCGTCGGCTTTCACCGCTTGAATAATAGAGTTTAAATCGCGAGGATCAAGACGAATCACATTGGTCTCAACAATCTCTTCATGCTCCATAGACTGAGTAAGACGACTAGGAGCAGAACTGACTCACGGATCGTCTCCAGAAGTATCGTTAAACGTAGGCATAACTGATCGGTAGGACGAGCGTACTGGCGATCACGTTGTTGCGACATCTCAGCGTGATCGATATCACACCGAGGTGTGTGGATTTCTCAGTAGTACAAAATACCACTTATATGTGTGTGTTTTTTAATTTTTATGACATAGTGTTAAATTCAAAAAATTACCTGATCAAAGAGTTTGAATTGTAAAACTAGAAAAATTTCGAAACCGGCTAATAGCTAAACGGCCTGAATATTGTTCATTTATGAATTGGTATCTTTTATTTTTTGCATCAACGGCCTACGCATTAATCAATCAGGAACATCTTACCGTTTTAACATTTTATTATTCTTCATATGGCATGATTTCGAAGATGAAAAATTGTTTTTAAAAGATCAAATAAATAAAGCGTGTTAGTAACGTAACATTAATCAATAATAAAAATTCGCAGTTTTTGACTTTTCTTTTTAATTTGCATAACATGTTTTTCAAATTTTTCTGTCTAAGAGATAGGTGTTCAAAGCCGATGAATGATGAAAACAAGGAACTTTGCTGAAATGACTTGTAGACCTTAGTATTTGTGATTCACGAAAGCTTCACAGCCTTAACTTTTTAATTTCCTTAATGTTGCACAATTAGCAAGAAAAACTGCAAAGTTTCCTGTTCAAAGATTTTAATAGTTCTTCCTACTACGGGTACATTTGTTCTGTCTGGCTCAACGACGAATGGCGCTATCTACTAGCTCACGAATCCGTTCCTTGTTCGGTTTCGAGGCAAAATGCAGTGTATCCTTGAAAGGAATCGAGCTTTTCGTACCTATCAGTTTTTTTTTTTTGTTTTTTTTGTTGCATCAATTGCTTATATGTTTCTAGTACTATCATATATCTTCGTAATATAATACTTTTGTTCCTTTTTGGCTATTTTTACACTATTTTTGCCTATCAAGGCACTAATCAACTGCCGTTTTCGGATTAAAGGATTCAAGGGCTGGATTGGCCAAAGGTCTCACCTCTGAGGCGGGCCTTCACGAATTGAAGCAAAATCGGAATGCGTGGCGTAATAAGGGTCGCAAAACACTATAAGTTTTTAAAGACTTTTTTCAATTTTGAGAAGAAACCCTTTGTCTAAATGCTTGTGTGTAATCACTGTGTGCAGTTCCTTTTTCTTTTTTGTAGAGCTTGTATTCTTTGTTAAGTAATATAAGCTTTTCTTATTTGCTAATTTTATTTTATATTGATTTTGTCGTTATTTCCGATTTTTGTTAATTTAGTGCTTTATATATTACCTTATCTATCTAACATTTATAAAATTTTATTCACCATTTTCCCACAGTTTCGTTACACTTTATTTGGCACGAGTAGCACAGTGCCTAATAGGCGTTCCACTGAGCGGTATCGAGTTCGATTCTGCGCTCAGGCCAATCATATCCACCATCTGTACCAGACTTTTGTTAACCTCAGGCTCGCCGAGCTCTCTGTGATTCGCAAGTTTGTCACCCACCTTGAGAACTCGTTCTGTGAGTGCATCATAGTTGAGAGGCACTCTGATGAAGACGAATCGACTTGCTTGAGAGGTCCCAAGGTCAATCGTTTAACAGAGTGCGAGAGAATGCGCCAGGCGTTCATCTGACGGGGAACTCTTTTTGGCCTCAGCAGCGACTAGTTCGAGTTTCATTTCCTGTGCTTGATCCGTGTTTCAATGTCAAATGTTAAAAGTGGGATTCATGGCGCATCCCTAAACGATACCTTAGGGAATTATTTATGCAGGAATTGCTGAGGGGAAGAGATCCAACCTAGGCACTTACACGCTCGTTCAATCGATATTTAACAGCATGTGGCGCAGTGGCAGTGGGGGCAGTGGGCGCGGTTGCGGTGCGTACAAGTTATTTTCAGCCTGGTTTCACTGATAGCAGACAGCATATCCTAAGCGGAGAGGTTACATACTTACGTCGGATAGTCTCCGTAGGCCAGTCGGTTATGCACGAACCATACCGTTTTCACGACGAATTGGACACTTCTTAAATCAAATTGGACTCTCTTTTAAGACAGCTTCAAGACTTTTGAAGTCAAAGTCGAAGGCGAACTCTGCCAAATCGAAATCAGCTTCTTCTTTAATAACCTAGAGACGCTCTAAAAAGGTTAGGATAATTTTTTGTTCAAGGAAAATTTTAGTGTAACTTTCTTAGAAGTTTTAATTCATCTACACAATAAGTGAACACATTGTTATTGTGTATTATTTTTATTTTTAAGAAAGTAATGGTGTAAAGCTTGGCTTAAAGAGCAGAAAGACAGCCATTTTTGGAGCCAAAAAGGAGATTGCGCAGTGCATCATCTAAGATGCGACTTTTATTCGATTGATAGCAGAATTCCTGTTTGCATGGAGTTTGAGACTTTTTAACGATACAACAAAAACAGCTGTAAAGAACACACATATCAACACTTCGATGGTTTATGTAAGTGGCATTTATACTATCAATCAAATAAAGATGGGCGAACTTTTTGAGTGCATGCCACGATCTGGTCTTCTAATGCACTGAATGACCGCTGCTTTGTGGCGTTTTAAAACAGAATTTAATTTACAAATTTTTCTTTAGAAATCAAATTTTTATTAAAAAATTCTTGAACAAAAATTATTTTAACCATCATATGGAGTTCGTAGTTCGACCTACTTAAGCGAAGCTCGTTGGAATTGAAGGTTTCCTGTAGCTCTCCCATTCCAGTAGTTGTGAACGAGGTTGAGCTAATTATTGGAAGACCTAGCAATCGTTCAAATCTTGTTTTGATAAAGCTTCTTTGATTACCCGAATCAAGTAGTATTGTAACTGATTCGTACTTTGACTCCGTTTCGTTGAATATGAGTGCTGAAGCCATTTGTAGCACACACTGTCCCAGTAGCGGTGGTTGTGGCACTGAGTTGCTTAGAGCCTGAACTCGACCGTTATCCTGGGAATAACTGCTATTTCTTTGCTGCTGATTCTTGAAGCGGTTGGGTTGCGACGGTAGAGAAGACGTTTGTGGTCGATGAGAAGCTGAACTTTGCGGTTGGTTTTGCCTCCTTTCGGCTTGACCTGTTCTACCGCTGGTTCCAATACATAGAGACGAATGGTGATCCTCGTTGCATTTTGGACACTTTCCAACGGTTGTACAGAATTTCGAGCTGTGTGACCGATCGAAGCACTTCCAGCATACTCCTTGTCGTCTAGCTTCCATTCGTCGTGCTCCAGGTGTTGGAAATTTGTCGCAATACTGAGGAGGATGGGATCCTCCACACAAGCAGATCCGTCGTTTGGCGACATGCTTCGTTTGTTGAGGGGTGGTGTGTGACCTCACGAAGTTGTTTGATCTGTGATTGTCGGATCCAAACAAAGTCCTCGTTGTGAGTTCGGTCGTTTCCTGTAGCGTGATGATGTCGTCAATCGCGTCCATGATGTCGCTTACTTCGAATGGAATGTCGGCATTCCTTTCTTTTCGTATCACTGTACTGCAAATGTGTTCCGTAAATTTCGATAAAATTAAACGGCGCCACACTCTGTCTGCATTAAGTGATACTCCAGTTTGCTCCAGATGTACGACTCGTGAAGAAATTGATGACAGCGTTTCACGACAGCTCTTGGGATTATCATTAGCTCGAGGTATGCGCTCGATTTCGCTGATGAGAATATCCGCCATGCTTTCGGATCTATCGTACTGTTTCTTCAAGATATTCACTGCTACGCTGTATTTTTCTCCAATAACTGGAATGCTGTTGATTGAAGCTGCTGCTTTTCCTTTGAGCGCTTGCTTCAAGAATAGGAATTTGTCTTGGTCAGAGAGGTCAACGTCGTCATGTATCAACGACTGGAAGACTGACCAGAAGGTGGTAAATTCCCTGAAGTCTCCTGAGAATATTGGGACTTCGAGTATGGACGTCTGATACGCTGGCTGCGATTGCCAGGTGGTAGTAGGCGTCCTTCTTGATCGTTTGTACCGTCATTTTGACTTCTAGTAGCCTGGTGACTGACACTAAAAGCTACCTCCGCTGTGAGGGTGGCTTGCTGCGCCAATTCCTCTAAACGGAATTCTATTTTGTTGAGCCATTGAACTGTTTGGATGTCCAGACTATTCGCATCATCTTCTAAATGCTTGTTTAGGTCCATCATTAGTTTTTCCTGGTCTTTTTGGTCGGCTCGTCTATCGATCCTTTCGATCGCTTCCTTGACGTATTTGTCCAACAACTGCTTGACTTGGGATATTCCTCGTGAGAGGTAGTTCAAGTCTGCAGTCTTTCTTCTGACATACTCCTCGCATTGTGCCTTCTCCGATGGAAATTCGAAAGGGTTTCGGAGTTCTTCGATCTGAGCATCGTTGGATCGAAGAAGCTTACATGCGTTGGAGATCTTCGTCTTCAAGGCTTGAACATCGGCCATTTCTATCGCGTTTTGGTGAATTTCTCACAAATATCTAGGATTTTGTGATGTCTGAAATTCACCCGCTATTTGAAATGATTCGAGTAGTCCTGTGCTCGAAGGTTTTCCTGCCACGCGGGTCTTTTTCTTCTTTCTTAGGATCCTCGGTGAGAATTCGCTAAGAAATTTAGAATTTCCTTCCGGTTCCTCTGTAGAGGACTCGCGAAGAAGGTATTCTTTCGACTTCCTTTCCTTGATCGGAATGGAAATTCGTTCGCTCTCTGGTTTCTCCGAAGAGAACTCACAAAGAAAGCTTTTTTATTTTCCTGGTTCCTCGTGAGAGGACTCGCAAAGGAAAATTTAGAATTGTCGGCTGTTTCTCACGAAGAGAACTAGCACAGCTGACAATGAAGTCCTGGCTTCTCCGAAGAGAACTCGCGAAGGACTTTAGGTTGCTTTCTGGTTTCTCCGAAGAGAACTCGCAAAGAAAGCTAATAAAAACCCGTCTGTTTCTCACTGACGAGAACTAGCGCAGACTTGGGTTTTTTCCACGGTCGATGCACCAATTTGGTGGATTACCAATGGGGTGGCTTTACTATTCAGTGGAACAAAGGTTTATTCTCACGATTTTATAGTAGAACCCACAATAGTGGTACATGCATCGTATATATACTCAATTTCAGTGGGCGTAGCCACGATATGGCGACATTCTGGCCGCCCAGTCGGTATCATCAGAGTAAACCTGAAAGACGGTGCCGCACTCGAGCACCACGGGAGATTACATTCATGAGTGCCTACTTGCGGTATTGCTAGGTTATGCCTGTGGATGATATTCAATGGTTCTTATCTTATATTGCCTACCTAAGGGTCTTAAGTCTTATCATTCAGAGCGAGGTGTCCTATATGTCAGAATACAATAGTAGATTAATATATCTAGATATAGACCCTGGTTGGGTATATTCACAACAGGTCATTTCAATTTGGAAGAGTTTGAAGCGTCCAGTTTGATTTCAAAAGTGCCCAATTCGACTTGAAAAAGGTGCATATGGGCCTCTACCGAAGTCTCCAGGTGGAAGATGCGTCGCATTTCATAGTCAGCGAACTGATTATAACATCCATCTCAGTCATCTTCCTTATTGCTTTTCGTATCTTGATAATTTTTTAAACTAGCGACCTAAACTGCAGTAGATTTGTACATCTTTGGTCTACATTCCTCCTTGTAAAATGCCAGAGCGACTCAGTGGGTTGTTCTTGCTTCAGGTTCACGAATAGTGTCACATCTGTTGTTCTGAGTGTCACGAAGTAGTCCTAAACCTAGTAATCCTAGTACTAAACCGTTCATATGTCCTGGCGTCCTCTAGGTTCTCATGGTCAACATTTTTTTTAGATAAGGCTCCATGAATAAGCATATTTGGCTTGTGATAGCGCAGTCGCTAGAAGCGCAGGCTTCTAAGGACTGCGCTATCACAAGCCAAATATGCTTATTCATGGAGCCTTATCTAAAAAGCACTATCACAAGCGTGTACCTAGAATCTAGGCTGTTGGTTCTGGTCTCCCAGCCTCCAGGCTAGTCGCGTATCCGTCGGTCACATCTCCCTGTGCACCATCGACATGGATACGGTTGCATAGGGGAGTGAACCCAACCCAACAAGGTCAAAAACTTACAAAAATTTCCTTCACATTATCTCGCTGAAGTAGAACGTGTGGCTCAGCCCAGAAAGGGATTCATTAACACCGCCTCTCATTCTTGATCACCTTAAAATTGTTCTTGTTGATCGTTATTGACGGACAGTTCGCCTTCATGTACACTGTAAAGCTCCTCCAACTGCCGTTTCATCCACGTGATTCCCATGCGAAATAGTCAATTCTAGTAGATATTATCGATCAACATTGATTGGTCATCCGACATATTTACACTCTCTGGGAAGAAGCTACAATATGTTCTACTTATCCTTGGAAGCACTTCTACCAGCCAACCTATTCGCATCAGTCGTACATGGTTATTCGAGGTATATGCGCTGTGAAGACTGTTTAGTGGCCATTAATTTTGCGCGGACATACATACAAACAGGAAGACCAACTGCTTCATATGTACTAAGTGTGGACTATACGAGGTTTTTGAATTCGTCGATGATTCACACTCAACCAGTGAAAGGATTAAAAGGAAGATTTTGTTACGTCATCTGAACAGTATCCCATTCCTTTCTTCGCTTTCGATGATTCGTCAGAAAGAGTAGTAAAGTTAACAAGAAGTGGGAAAATTCATAAACGAATGGGCATGTGGGTCACCGCTGAAGGGCAAAGAGATCATCGAGTTCGATTCCATCCTCATGTATCGCACAACCTTTTTCTTTTTCTTAGAGAAGGTTTATGGAAGTAAATTAAATTCATGGGGCAAAGGGAGTTGTGGGCTTCTTCGCATCTCTGATCCTAACAGAAGCAGTTCCTTTAAGAAGGCTGACGCAGGCTCGAAATAGAGCTTATGGAGTATCCTAGGGAAGCCCTGATGGTGCACAGGATTGTCAACAAGTTCGTCTACAAGAACGGACTACGGGAACGGACTGCAGATGACGAGCGCCGCGTGTGGCCGAGTGGAGCCCGTCCAGCTAGCCGTTCATCATCGCCTGCATGCGCCTGTAACAACACCGGCGCCACACTCTGAGACCAGAGCTCGGTCGGCTCGCAGTTACCAGCCGAGCTGCTGCCGCTGCCGCTGCCGCCGTCGCACTAGTCGGACTTGCTGAGTCGCCGCATCTCCGTCGAACAGTCCGATGACACCGTCGCCGTCGTCGTCGCCCGAGTCGCATCATCGTCCTCGGAACGCATCACTCATGCGACAGCGATTTCGCAGCGGACGACGCTACATCGAGGACGTGCACTGGGCGTGGGTCGGTGAGATCTCGCAGCGCACCGTTGACGATCTGAAGGCTCACGGTGAGTTTTGACGTCATCCTATGTAGCCACTTTCTGAATCCTGAAGCCTAGCAGTCAATACTAGAGGTAACGAGCCAGAAGAGGTTTTTAGCGGGCGAGCAAGGCTTTTTCTGATTGGGAATATGCTCAAGCGGCGTGGTGTAAACTCATCATTCTCCTCCGGACGCGTGCACTCTCAGCTTCAAACCGCAATGTCTTGCATGGAATACAGTGAGAGGTGGCGAACACGAGGTTCATTTCTTCAGTAGAAGGCTCGATTCAGCTGACGAAGCAACGTTAACAGGTCAATGTAGAAGAATCTATCCTGATCATTTGGCCGCCTGGACGAGAATAAGTGTCCCTTGATAGCCCTGGGGTGACCACTTAGCCCCGTGTTCAAGTTTAAAATAATAGACCATCTGTTCTTCATCCTTGCAAAATTAAAGGTCGCTAGACGGGCTTCACAGCGTATCTACCTCGATTGATCACTCACGACTAAAAATTTTTAAAATATTGTTATATAGTTTAATGATATGTTATGATATGTTTACTATATCTTCGTCTAATGTTTATTATTTAATATTATTACAGTACTATATGGTCGGTTAATATAATATTTAGCTACTACTAGATGAAGACGAAAGGGTCATTTTTACCGTTTGAAAGGTCTCAACCAGTGGTAATATCATTGTGCTATTCTAGGATTTCCTTGCTAAAGGATTAAAGAATAAAGGATGACGTTCAGCAATCCCATATATTCTATCTGAAATGGCTGTCATGGCGACAATTTGAATATGTATTTGCCATATAAGTTACTTGCAATCGCCACCCGTGAGATAGGTCAGTGTCTTATTCTTCCCACACAAGTCTGGTAACAATTCATTGACACCAGAGGGATGGAAAGCTTGGTTGGCCTGGGCAGGGAATTCGAACCCTGGAGCCTGGCATCGGGTGCACGCGACAACCGGTACCTCCTCTGATTGCGATACCATATGCCCATCTGGGGCCGGAACTCACAGCTATTTAACAGAGAAAATTACAGCCGAAATTCCTGACAGCGCGGCTTATCAAGCGATATGGTGAGCGATAAGCCGCGTTATCTGAGTTTTCCGCTGTGAATTCTCTGTTAAAGTTATGTAAGTCGTTGATGAGTCCGACCCCTGGTTGAATTACCCAAGTTTGAGGAGAAGAAAAGATTTGTGAATAGTTTTCGGCACAAAGATGAACTTTGTAGAGAAGGTTTCATTATTAATCGATAAAAATTATTCAATATTCATGGCAGTTTTCAGAAGTTCGAGTTCCGTTTAGACCCGAAATCTTACCATGGCCGTCATTTCTTGCAGCACGTGTATCGAATATCGAATGTTATATACTGATCGAAGGAGAAACTAGCTCTAGCCGACAGCATTAGGTTCAAACTAATCTACTATTATTGCTTAATATCGATCTATTGGAAGAATTCCGTATGACCGTCTCATCAGGTATTTGCCCGTGACTTATAAACGAAATAATCTTGACCGTTTGACCACTCTCGCCATAATGTTGCCGTGGATTTTTGCTCTTACTATCAGGCAAGGTGACAAGTCTCAACGGATGGAATTCAATCAATATCGATCAACAATTGCTTCTTTATATTCATCTAGAAGAAGAAGATTGCCCTAACCTTTCATCCCTCGTCTCACAGCCTACATATCTATCTATGTATCGCTCTGTGCTCTCACGGCACCATGTTGAAGGGGATTGAGATGACAGTCGACTGAAATACGTCAATATTAATCGATAAGCGCTCCTTTCTATCGATATAGTGGCCAATTTGGTGGTCATGGTGATGGTCACAGGATCGGTCGGTATGGCATAAAATTCAGTTCATAGAAGTTCATATTATTGACTAAGAAGTTAGGAGGTAGTTGATCATCCCGTCAATAACCAGTCAATGTCAATCAATAACCACATTTGTAGTCCTAAGCGAAAATTCTGCATTATGACTGTTTGACCACTAGGCAGTTTCAGGGAGCAGAACCGTCATTACGGACAGTGTAAACACTTGAGTGTCAGTAACAGAAGACAGGAGTTGCAGCTCATCAGTCTTCTATCTGAATGAGCCACGCTATCCAATTTCTGGGAGGCAGCATGAACCCCATTTGTATGCTTATATGGGCTGCGTAATTACTTGTGTTCCAGCTCTCATTTGGGTCTTCGGTGACCGTAATTCTGTTCTTTAAAACGATCTAGAATTAGGTATCTTTTCAGTCTAGTTGTGAATTTGAAGGAGTGAATAGGGATAATAAAGTTTATTATTGCTAAATTACTGTTTTGTTCATTACCACTTTATCTAATTACTCTTTGTAATATCTCTCCCTTTCCTCTCGTTCTGTGCTTTTTTCAAAAATACGCAGCCCTTCGAGTTTTGAAAGGTTCAAGGAGAAATCAAAATTTTAAGGGAAATCCGATTTCAAACTGTAAAAGGTCGCATTCTTTCGAGAAGCTCGTTGTTGACGTAGAACTGTGATCCGACTATTCAAAGGTAAATGGTAAAGGTCGACGTAATTCAATTCTTTTGCGGGCTAAGCCGTGCTTTCTTCTTCTACGGGATGTCGTGGAGTCGATTTGAACGCGTATTTGACTTGCGCACTAACTCGCGGTGGTAGCCTGTGGATAGGTCTTTGTTTTATCCTCCCGAGATAAATCGTGCACCAATTTACCGGCGCTGGAGCGAAGAATGACTTGTTTGCTAGGGCGAGACCAGAACAAAATTATTCAAGGATTTGAAAATCAAACGCATAGAAGCATTACGTCGTTCCCATTGCTGGTCCTGTTTTTGAGATTTTAAAAATTATTTTTAAATTTAATAGAGCTATGAAGGCTATAGAGACACGATCAATGTGCGGCGCTGTTGATGACGAGATGCGGTCGGTTCTTTTTCCGTAGCGCTGCGAGCATTTTCTTCTGTAGAGCTGTCGAATTCCATCACTCCACTCCAGACCGACTTCTCCACACTCTTCGCGGCTCACTTTATCCATCTGCAGGTCTCCGTATGTCGAGCAGGGTTTTATGTTATACGGTGGATAGTCCCCCTAACATCCATAGCAGACGCCGTTATTCTGATGGTTTGTCCATGTTGCAACGACGCTATCGATACCCTGGCCTTTACGTCGTAGAAGCTCGAGAATGTAATCATTTTTTTACATCTCGTTGCTAGCATAATCTTCTAGTGAATCAGCAGCTTCTGATTTGCCCGCGGAGCCGACTCACCGCGCTTCTGATCACACTGGCATGTGTAGTTCGGAAATGTGGGTCCGTTAGATGACCCTAGTTGGGAACTGACCCACGCTACCTTATGCCCATGAATACCTGGAATTGGACATTTGGCCCAGCGGCCGAGCTGAACCACTGGGTCGCATCTCCTGGGGCCGAATTCATCAACGCTTATACCCGCGGATATGCGGGGTGTAGAGGGGACGTACCCGCGTTGAGGCATTCATGATAAACCTTACTCGCCACATCGTGGTATATAAGTGGGAGAGAATACCCAACGATCGTCGTGAGTATACCCTCATACCCTCGAGGATTCCACGTACCATTGACAAAATGGCGCTCCTGTGAGGTCAGCTTTCTCGCGAGAGGCTTAGGTCCACATACCCTTTTGAGTCCTTTCATGAATACGAGTCGTACCTGCTACCAGCTGAGGGTAGTGGGTACGATTGGTATCCATGATTCCTTTACGGTATCTCTAGCTGTACCCACTGCTTGATGAATCCGACCCCTGATTGTGTTTAGCACTTCGCGCTCGTAGCAAACCCTATGGGTCCTCACTTCTGCATTGCAATAATACTGCTACTTGGTGTAGCTATTAGGAGGGGGGGGGGGGGGGCAAAAGTAATGAGACTCTCCTGCCGTGCCCATATATGTCGTGACTAGAGTCCGGTTTCGTGCTTCTCGTATTTGTATGTTTGTTTGCTGCTTACTGAAGGCCACCTGAGAAGTGACCACTTTCGCCCTTTCCAGAAGCATGCCAATACCCCAGCCTGCCTCATGTCGAAACCGCAATCTGACGAGTCGTGTCGCGCAAATCTCGTCCAATTCCCAACCCCGAGCAGCCTGGACTAGTCACGCAAGATGAGAAGCACGTCTTCTACTTTAACATTGTCAAGCAGCGAGTCTAGGTGAGGCCTGGTGACCTGTTACCGACCTTCTTCTGCAGGATATTTACGGCGAGAAGCACCTTCTGAGCTTTTGAGTCTGCGCCCATGGAACGGTATACTGGAAGCTGTTCTCCAAAAGCACTACGATGGGCTCCAAGGCCATGGTGAACGAAATAGAAGAGATGGACCGGCGACTCGCACTTATTCGGTCTCGGCGCTTCAAGAAGGTCCTCCTCTTCGACAACGCCACAACCCACGGACAAAAGTGACCACGGATAAGCTTGCTCAGCTGGGCAACGTTCACACGCCTCACCCACCGTATTCGCCGGACATCTCTCCACGCGACTACTACTACTTCTTGAGCCTATAGGACTTCATGGTCGGAAAGGACACAAGGACTCAAGCAGACCTCGACAACCATAACGAGAAGTGGATCAACACCAGGCCCAAGCAGTTCTGGAAGGATGGGATCAAGAAGTTGGCTGATCGATGGCAGCAAGGTCACTGACCTTAATGCCGAATACATTTCTCAGCACCGTTGAGTTGTACTTGAGTTATAAAGAGAGATAAAGCAATTTGTTGAATTTGTCTCATGACTTTTGGCCCACCCTAATAAACCCCAACCTTTGTATGTTGTGTGCCTTTCATGACAACTCTAGCGTACATAACAGAACACTGTATATATTATGTATTTACCAATATACAACATCTCGCGATATATGGATCACTACGAGTCATTAGGATAACCTACACCTTTTTGCAAGAGTACATCTACGCCACACTGGACTCCGCGCTTAAGAGGAAACGGGCGGAGTGCCTGCTGCTACGGCTACCCCTCTCCATCGTCAGTAACGGGTCGTTCTGAAATGTGCTCCGATAGTCGCACGGTTGGATGGATTGCTGGGAGTTGCGCTGCACACCCCTGCTGAAGCCAGCATTAATGAGAAACCGGCCTGCGACAATGAAGACGATGGGAAAACAATCAGTTGACCGAGGCGGAGATGTAATTGCACTGAGTGCCTTGGCAATGTGCATACTTTTGTGGCGCGGCAACACACGGCGGGCGGCAAAAAGGGGCTTAGCATTGAAGTGGCATCGCTCCTCTCCCCAATTTTACCGCACCGTTCATGCACACTTGATCCTTGTCGGCGGCAGGTGACAAAGTTGGGGGCAGCGAAGCACCGCATTCTTCCAGTCGAGACCTACTGCCGCTGTGGGAAATTTAAAATTTGACTCTGCTGCGAGTCCCAGCTGATCGGCAGCGATCGCGGAGCTTGAAGATAGCGTGTCTCTTTCCATTCTGGATCCCTACTACGATCGGCTAAAGCGCGCACACAGAACCCTGCCGCGGCAGATTGATGGCGGCGGCATTTTCGGCTCCGCTTCTGCCGCACAAATTCCTATATAAAACTGCTGGCGCGGCACGGCACCGCTAGCCGCTCGCCGCTGGCGGCAAGCTCTGATCCCTGTCCTGTGCTTAAAGACAGGACCTTTGCCGCGCCGCAAAAGTTTTGGAGGACTATCGAAGCGCCTGTAGAAGCGGGTCTCAGTGCCGCGTGTAGATTGCGCGCCCTTTAGAAAATTCGTTCTGGAAAGTACGACAGTCTCAATGCATTCGAAGTCGTGTACCCTTAGAAGTTGATTCATTCATCAGATGAACCAGAGAACTCTGAGTTTGATCTTTCACGGCTAGGAGAGACATAGATGGAATACAGAATATTGTTGACGAATCCGGCCCCAGGCTAGCGATGACCAGCGGCCGGATTCATCAACGACTAACCCGAGGGTATAGGGGTGGAGATACCCACGACGAAGTTTGTCAAAGACGGTGAAGATGGTGGAGGTACCCACGTCTCTGTTTCTTATCTTACCTCTACCCCTTATACCCGCATACCCGCGCGTTTAATTGTTGCCGAATCGAGCCCCAGGTCGACGGGTCGGCGACCAGCCGCCCCTTCCATGAGACGTTGACGTAACTGTATCGAACAGGCAAAGTTGTAGGCTTTAAGTCTCTTATCGATTTTTTTAGCGGATTTTTTTCGTTAAATTTCTTGTAAATCGTTAAATTTCGTTAAAAATACAACTAGCAGCGAACTGTTATTTCTAACGAAAAAAGTCAGGGAAAAAAGTTTCATGTTTCTACTTCAATAGGACAACAAGGAAAGTCCAAGAAACCCCATGTAAACATATTGCAATACAACATAGAAGACTGGTGTCGTAATTAACAGCAATCCGGATGTCTTCTAAGTCGTACACCTTCAGTGGTTGATTCGCTCAAGCAGCAGGCAGGCGGTGTTCTCTGGACGACAAAAGAAGCATCCCATAGCTAGAAGTTCTTTGGAGAAGACGACACGAGAGGAGAGCTTTGCTTTCCATCATCTTCTTCTTTTCACATCTGCCTCTTGAGCCACGTCTTTGTTTTCGTATCGCCGAACTGGAAGTCTAGAGAACGATCTGGGTAGATAGGGCTGTTCTCCGATGCAGTACATTCCATCTATTGACCTTTACGGAGTGCGCGGTGAAAGTCCCTCCTACTATTAGGTTGGAAAAAAAGTCTCTTCACACTTCGAATTTTTTTTTACCCTTCCCCTTGTAAACGCACTAGCCAATGTTGATTGCTGATTTCGTAATCCTATCACACTTGTCTACCGTTCGCACACGGACACAGGTTAAGACTCTTCTTGTAATTCGTTATCCATCCAATCTTCCGAACTCATTGTCAGATCTACCTCATGGCCATTTTCAGCACGGCATTCTTCATGAATTCATTAAGGAATCCACAGCACGTCAGGCAGCAGACCAAATTGACCATATATATGGCTTGGGATCTACTACTCATCGCGCCTGTTATGAGTGGTTCGGAAAGTATTTAAAGGGAGATTATTCACTGAGGGCAAAGCATGGTCAGGAAGGCCAACTGAATAGGACGACACTGAATTACTCCACCTTCTTCGTACCGATAGTTGGCAGACGACACGTCAGCTGGCAGAGAAGCTCGAAGTGTCTCATAGGATAGTAGGAATCCATCTGAAGAATCTTGGCTTTCATGGAAATTAGGAGCTTGGATTCCACATGCCCTGTCAGACACTCAGAAAGGTCGACGGCTCTCCATCGCTGCTTCTCTTCTGTCCAGATAAGGAAGAAAATCGTTTCTTCCGCAGATTGTGACAGGCGAAGAGTCCTGGGTTCTGTGTGCCAACTTCCGAGGAAAAGGCAATGGGTACAAAAGGGAGAGAGCCCTAAGTCTGATCTCAAGCCCAATGTTCACGAAAGGAAGATTCTCTTCAGTGTTTGGTGGGATATCAGAGAAGTGATTTATCGGCAAACTCTCAGAAGTGGAGAGACACTTACTGCTGTCACATACTGCGGCCAACTCCACAAAGTCGTCGCAACTCTCTAAGAAAACAGGCCGGAGAAGTCGAAGGTGATGATCCTGCATGACGATGCAAAACCACATGTTGCAAGACTCACAAGAGAAACAATAAAGGAGGTGGGCTGGAGGTAATGCCACATCCACCGTATAGCCCTAACCTCGTTCGTGCCGACTACCATCTCTTCCGTGCTCTCAAGCAAGAAATTGGAGAGAAATATTTTGGAACGGATGAAGACCTCAAAAATTGGATTCATCAATGGTTCGACTCCAGAACTGCAGTCTTTTAAGCGAGAGGAATTGGAAAATTACCCAGTCTTTGGAGAAGTGTAGTGGGACGAAATAGAGTTTATCTCAATTGATTTGACTTTGTAGTTGTGAAGTAATAAATCTTTGAAAATAATGAAAAGACTTTTTTTCCAACCTAATAGCTTTTTTTGCTTCTATAGATTTTCTGAACTCTTAGGGTTCTCGATTTGTTTGACCAGAAGATCAGCTTCGGATCATATTCTCCGCTTTTTTAACACTCTGAAAAAAGTAAAGAATCTGATCAGCTTAAAATAATTCGATTAGGTGTGCGCTCATCGGGCAGCAGACAAAGCCTGCTTCGGATAGGTTCCCCATGTCGAACGCTTTTTGAGAAGAAATTTTTCCTGTTCATGCAAAACAAGTCTGACGCAACAGTCTATCTTTTCTTGCATAAGAATCCATATAGGGTTCGACGTCGCACCCAGGTCGCACGGTTTCAAGAGCTGCGGAAACCGAAAGTAATGCTTCACCCCTCGATTTCACTGGTAAGGTTATTGTCATCGGACAAAATTCTTTTTCAAAACCACAGCAAAACCGAGTGCATGGCTCGCTTCAGGAAGTTGACGTTAAGGTTTTCTTGCTATCTTTTTTCGACGCATGTAGAACAGCCGTTATAGGCGCTGACTATATCGTACACCTCGAATTGAGGTCTTTGGCTCGGGTCCCACCGACACCAACCGACCTGTCTATCCCTCTGAAGTCGATGAGTTGTTACCAGATCTGTTCAGGATGATAAATCCCTCGAGTTCTTATGCTGACTGCCCACCTCAAGTCATAGACCATATAGGCGCTAAGAGCAGAATACGTGGCGCATCTCGCAAGACGATTGACGCTGATCTCTATCTCTTGTCCTCATTTCTGTTACAGGTCCAAATCTTTCTGTATACTGGAGTATTACAAAGACAATGGAAATGTAAGAAATATAGGTAAATGATAATGGATAAACATCGATGTCATCAAATCCATTTGTTGAATGCACCACGCATTCAACAGACGTCGAAGAGGTCTTCTAAATGCGTATTTTGGCCGGTACAAAGACTTGCTGTCGCCAGCTGATGTTTTATAACCAAGCCAGTGTTTCATCCTTCCTAGACAACTGTGCTACCAATTCACAGATCCCGGAGGGATTGATCGCCTTGGTTGCCTGGGCGAGGGAAGCCCTAGCCAGAAAAAGCACGCGACAACCGGCGCCTCTTCCCACTGCACTACCATGCTTCCATGACTTCGACCTCTAGTAGTTAGTTAATAATATTAACCTTTAATAACAGCCGACATTGCGTGCGTGGGCTGCACGCTCAGCGTTCTCGAACAAAGTCATGCCGCCTTCACTTCTTACAGAGTCAGATGTTGTGTAAGACGTGCTTCAGCGGTTTTTCTGTTGTTAGAACTTGACTCCGCAACACGCCTCGCGCCGAGCAGCCTCCTTTACTCTCTCCTAACCATTGGCCCAAGTTGTGTGTGATGAAAAATTGCTGCAACAACATTTGTATGGCACTTGCAACGGTTTTCGACGCCTTGCGGCCGACAACTCGTCCGCGGCCGGCCTTCTCAATGGAGCACAAGTTTTCAATTTTGGCCATTTTTGCTCTTTCATATGAAATGTATACACCAAACGATAGAGCTCGTTCTCCTGAGCTCAAATATACTCTTGCTTTTTCAAATGGGTGCCATTTGGACGAGTTATAAGAAAAAGACGCAAAAACCGCAAAAGTGCGGTTTTTTCGGCGTCTATTCAAAAGACGCGTCCAGTACTGTAGTCGTTTATGTGGCCTATATGACGGAATTGGAACAAACCAGCCAATCACAGTCATCTATAGTTCGTACCGAACACGCGATGGCGAATCAGAGGAGCGTATGTATGTGTATGTGTACGTTCTCTATCGGTAGCGTGATTGGTCCAGTCCGTTTCCTCTCCTCCCCACATAGGCCACATCAACAACTTTTACCGTTTTTATTAGTTGTTTGTTAATCTATTATTCAGTGTTATACTAATTTTATCCGAAACACTTTATATCTACCTTTACCTACCTCCCACCTCATCTGTCGTCCCTTTGATCATCGAGTTGCTTGATCTGGGGCCAGCTAATCTCCAATCGTCCCTGTCGCGTGCCAGAGTACTCCAGTAGGCCCTCCTCGCTCGAGGTACACGAAGAGCGGCATATTGTTCATTGTGGGCTCTATCCATTTTGTTCTATAAATAATAAATTTTATAATTATCATATTCACATATACTGTTACATACCCCTACCATTTTGATTTTTCAGTTTATTTGATTCTGCTTTATAAATTTATCATTATTGACATTATGGAAATATGGAGTAAAACAAAAACTATAAAATAAAAACTAAAATATATTTTCATGTCAAATTGGACACTTGTGTGGGTGAAGTAAAAAATTTCAGGGAAAGTTATGACACATTTTCCTTGGATAAAAATTATCCGAGTCGTATTAGAGTCTCTAGCTTAATGTGTAAGAAGCTTGTTTTGATTTGGAATATGTCCAGTTCAAGTTCAGAAGCTTTAAGCTTTTCTTAGAAGAGTTCCAGTTTGATACGAAAAGTGTCCAATTTGATTTGCAAAATGTCCATTTTGAGGTGAAAGTGGTATACATATATGTATGTGGTAATGAAATGTGTGGTACCTTGCTATCTGCTTGCTCGGCTCCTTGGTTCAGTTAAGCGTGCAATGCACAAATAGCCAAATAATGAATTGTGTGGAGCAGTCGGTAGTGGGCGTCAGCATCTCGTATCGACGATTGGATCGTGTTCCGCCTAGTCCAACCAAATTTGCCACTCACTTCGATGTCGGTGAGAACACTGACCTGTCTATCGGTTGCTCTTGGATATCCACCATACAGAGGTTGAGAGGGTCACCGCGTTATCTTGAGATATACATATTTATTTATTTATATGGCGCATCTCAAAATTTGACAAACTTGACGTATGTAGATCATTCATCGTTATGAGATTGTTCGAATCTGATGGATAAGTTTATTTTATTTATTTATTTATTTATTTATTTATGCCAACACAAACCACATGCTGCAAAAAGGAAGGCGATTCGTAGTAGAACCCAGATAAATCGGCTATTAAAGAAAAAACAAAGAAACAAAGGAATAAAAGAAAGGAAGAAGGAGAGAAGTTAAGGGGAAGAGGGCACGATTTGTGAAAAAGGTGAGCAAGGTGTAGGAAAAAATGAGTGCTTTGCTAATGCACAAACAGCGCAAGTAAATGTGTAGGTTTTCCGAAACACTGAAATAGTAATGACAAAGTAGTCGAAAAAAAGAACACGGTGCAGACAGGGGCTTATGATACTACTACCATAGGTGCTAGACTAGCTGCAACCTGTGTGGGGTGGACCTTATTGGTACCGGCATAAGAAAGACGGTACGCGCCCCAAAAGACGGATAGTTCATCTAAGACTTAATACATATAATTCTCAAGTATACTTCTTCTTCTTCTTCTTCTTCAGCGTCTGTCCCGCTTCGTAGCGGGGTCCGCTATTCTGGTGTCATGACGCCACCTTTCCCGATCCAGCGCTAGATCAGGGTGGACACCAGCCGCTTTCAAGTCCGTATGTAACGTATCAGCCCAGCGCTGCTTCGGGCGCCCTCTAGGCCGCTTTCCAATTACCTCGAAGTTAAGGCCTATCTTGCGGACGCTGTCTTCTTCTCCACGCAGAACGTGGCCGTACCATCGTAAGCGAGCTTCGCGCATCTTGTCCGCTATCGGCGCGACACCGAACTTCTGCCGAATAGCTTCGTTTCGGATGCGGTCCATGCGCGTGACTCCAGCCGTCCAGCGCAGCATCTTCGTCTCCATGACGCTGAGGCGCGTTTCAACTTCCTTGGTCGCAGGCCAACACTCAGCGCCGTACATCGCTACTGGCCGGATGACTGCCCTGTAGATCTTTGACTTAAAGCGCTCCGGTATCTTCCTATCGCAGAGCACCCCAGTCAACGAGCGCCACTTGGACCAAGCTGCACTCACGCGTGAATTCACTTCGACCATCAGTTTGCCGTCAGACGCGACTGCTGATCCCAGGTACTTAAAGACCGCAGTGCGTGGAAGCTCGATGCCGTTAACCTTGATGGAGGTGGACTCGGTAACGTCCGTCGTTAAATACTCGGTCTTCTTCACGTTCAATCTGAGTCCAAACCGCTCCAAGCGATCACACCAAGCTTGCAACTCTCGCTCGAGTTCTCCTTTATCTTCGCTAGCGAGCATCACGTCATCGGCATAAAGCAACGTCCAAGGGACGGGCTTCTGAAGATCTCGAGTGATGGCATCCATGACGACAGCAAAGAGGAGTGGGGAAAGCGCAGAACCCTGGTGCACCCCGACAGAGATGGGGAACTCCATCGAGGTTCCAGCTGCAGCTTGAACTCGACTCTTTGGACAAGAGTAGAGAATTCGCACCCACTCTATGAGCTCTTCGGGAACTCCATGATGTCGCAAGGCGTACCATATCACTTCACGCGGTACGCGGTCAAAGGCCTTCTCCAAGTCGAGGAAGGCGATATGCACTGCCTTCTGTTTCTCGCGATGCTTCTCTATCAGGAGGCGAGTGGCGTGTATGGCATCAACGGTGCCACAACCAGCCACGAAGCCGCACTGATTGCTGGACAGCTGAACGATGTCCCGAATTCGTCCATCGACAATTCGCTCAAAGATCTTCATGCTGTGCGGAAGCAAGCGAATCGGACGGTAATTGGAGCAGTCTGCAGGACTGCCCTTCTTCTTCCAAATCGGGATCGTCGTACTTTGGCGCCAACACTCAGGCACCTTCTTCTCCGCCACAACCTGATTAAAGAACTTCGCCAACCACTCAGCAGGGTACCAGTACTTGGACTTCCACAAATCAGCTGCCACGTCATCGGGCCCAGTCGCTTTGCCTGGCCTCATCTTCTTCAAAGCCGCTTCAGTCTCCTCCACGGTGATTTTCTGAACGGGGCCGTGGGTTGGAGCCGTTGTAATTAATTAATTAATTAATTAATTAATTAATTAATTAATTAATTAATTAATTATAATTTAATTTAATTTATTTTTAATTAATTAATTATAATTCCCAAGTATACTATATCGAAAAAATGGGACCTAGAAAATGTCTCATATTGCACTATTTGTGCATATAGTAAAAGTGTTGGAGATGTGCTCTGCGATAAAGAAGGAGAATTCCATACATTGCGTTGCACAGAAACAATTATTGTGACGGTTGTCCAGGTAGACTCAGCTGGAAGAGTTCTGTGGCACTGACGCGAGTGGCAGCATTATGTTGGATTACCACCTGAAATCTCCAAATACAGCACGGCAACACAACGGTCCTGTTTTGTCGAAGTAGTGGGTCAACTTGTACGGTCTAGTCACTGATCTTTCTAGAAACTTCGCTGGCATTATATAAGACTGGCCGCAGATAGGCTAATTGCTGCTCATGCAACCTTCTACCTACGTTGGACTACAGCGACGATCGGACGGGCACTAGCAACCACGCCACCACCGCAAGCAACACTGGCCACAAGGAACACGACGCGGCGAACGGGAGGCGGAAGAATGCCGGCTGCACAACGAAGTTCATCATCGGTATCCATAAATAAAGTCTTTGCAGGTCGATACACCGAGAGGGGACTGGAACCCCCGACCTTTCGCGTAGAGACGGCGCACGCAGTCGATAGGCCATGTGCAATGCGGCGGTCGTCTGCGTTGAAGCACATCACATGCATCGAAATAAGGGTCGTAAGGCTCACTAATATGCAGTTGGGATAGGATATAACTATCGGTCGTGCGGTCGTGCTGTATGATGCGTCGGAACTAAGAGTCCCTGGCTGGTTGTGACTTGAGCAAACGGGCCAGGTTGTTTCGAAAGGAATGTGAATTGCTATAGATGAAGCAGTCGTTGTTCAAGGTATTCCACTGTGCTACTCTTATGAGGAACGAGTTCTCATAGCTAGTTGTGTTAGGTTTCTGAGGCCTGATGCGAAACGGGTGACCGCTCAGTCTACCAATACTCGGTGCCATCTCAAAAAAAAATCAGAAATGTTAAGACTGATTTGATTTGTAGTCAACTTATACATGAGGGCAAAATCCGTCATTTATCGTCTGAACTCTAAAGACTCTGCACTTAGCCTAGATAGCCGCTCCTCGTAAGAAAGTCGAAGCAGTCCGCATCTAGAAAACGAGCGATACGTAAAACTCTTTTGCGATTTTTCAACCTCCCCTTTAAGCGTACTACTGTGTGGCGGCCATATTGGAGAACAGTACTCTAACAGCGGCCGTACATAAAGACAAAATAGTTTGAAAAGCAAAATCGGATCTCGCATCTTAAAAGCCCTAAGGATGAAATTCGAACACTTTTGCGCGTTCCTTACTCTTTCAAGAATGTAGCTTTCAAAATTGAGACTGCTGTCATAAATAATTCCTAAGTCACGTACTTCTTCAACACACTTCAAGGTGGCCTCTCTCAAAGTGAAGGAAATGTTCGGATGTCTACGTCCTAGCTTCACAACGGCGGTTTTATGGGTAGAAATGTCTAGTGACCAAGCTTTAAGACCAGTCTGCAACGGCATCTGTTGCACTTTGAAGTTTTTGGAAGTCGTCAACGGTGAATATTTTTGTATCGTCAGCAAAGATGCTGCAGGAACAACCTGGAGGAAGTGAGCAAGGTAGATCGTTAATGAAGATTATAAACAAATGTGGGCCCAAGCATGTTGCTTGTGGAACTCCACTTGGTGTTCGATAGTGAGGAGATAAAAGTCTTCAAAAGTTGGATCTGATTCTGCTTCAGTTCCATTTGTATCTCTCAACAGCATAAATCCATATCATTAATCGATACTGATTGATTAATCGGCTTTCTTTACATGTTGTTAGCCGTCCATCTGCTGTTATTTTCATGTGATTCTCACTTCAAAAAGTCAGCTCTGGATAAACATCGATAAAGTCGAACGGTACAGCAAAACAGACTGACATTGTTCCCCTTCTGACGAGCTCGTCCGGTGGCCATTATATTCGCGTTGATCATTATTGGTGTTCGATCATATAGATCTGGTGATGCTTAGAGCACCTTACTCGGTACCCGGTTAGCAAAGGGCGCGAGTTCAAATACTACCTGGCGCTAGATTTTTGACCACAACAAAACATCGTTTTAAAAGGCTTAAAGAAACTGATTTGAATCAATACTGGTATTTTTGTGGATTTTTCAAATGCAACGAAGCATTTTCACTGGTCATTAATTAAGCGCAGATGAAAAGAGGGACTAACGGGCAGACCGTATCATTAGGACGCTGGGTTTTGCCTGAGCAGAAATATCAGCTTTGTTTTACAACGGGCCACTTCTAAGAAATAAATGCGCCAGGTGTGAGGGAGGGGAAATGAAACGGTGAAAGTATTAGGCTGGTGCATAAGTTCTCGGACATTTGATCCTTCCTGAATTGAAAGCGCATTTTCCCGCCAAATTTCGCACATGTATCAACGCGTAAATGATCGATCGACAGAGAAAGGAAAGGGCTACAAAACAGTTCCTAACATTTACTTCTGCGTTGTTAACGTCAGCTATTATGGCTAAGCAATTCATCCCAACTGAGACGCATATTCGGCACGTCATATTATCCCTGCATCAATCTGGCCTCCATGCCAACGAATCGTATCGTCGCCTGAAGGATGCTTACAACGAGAGTGCTCCTGCTCGAAGTACTGTGTACCAGTGGTTATCGAAGATGGCAGTTGGTGAATTCTCCGTTGAAGATAATGAACGAGAAGGGCGCCCGATGACACTGGATTTGGATGGTCTCCGAAGTAGAGTGGAAGCGGACCCATACCAAACCGCTCGCGATCTATCAAGCGCTCTTGTTGTTAGTCACTCAATAGTCGTTCGAGGATTGAAGTCGATTGGCAAGGTGCAAAAATTGGGTCGCTGGGTACCTCACGACTTGGCACAACATGACATGGATCGCAGAGCCGATGTCGCTCTGCCTCTCCTTACCCTCAGACGTACCCACGGGAGGCTGGACAACCTCGTCACCGGGGATGAGAAGTGGATACTTTACTCTAATTATCACCGGCGTGCACAGTGCGTTGACGCAACTGGAGAGGCAGAGGACGTTCCGAAAACCGACCTTCACGTGAAAAAGGTGATGCTATGCATTTGGTGGAGCGTTCTTGGCGCAGAATACTGGGAGCTGCTGGACGAAGGGATAACAGTGACGGCAGAAGTTTACGTCAACCAACTGAAGAAGTTGAGGGTCCACCTTCAAACCACACAAGGAGAGCCAGTGAAGGTGTATTTTCAACACGACAACGCTAGACCGCATATTGCTAGAGCGACGGCGGCTGAGTTGGCGGACTACGGATGGACCGTTCTTCCACATCCACCTTACTCACCAGATCTCGCTCCTTCTGATTATCATTTGTTTTCAAGCCTTCAACGCTATTTGGACGGCCAGCAATCTAGGAACTGAGAGGATGTCAAGGAGGCACTGCTCACATTTTTCGAATCACAACCGGCCACGTTTTGGAGAAAAGACTTGCCAGCACGTTGGCGAAAGACAATTGATGTAAAGGGTGGTTACTTCAAATGATTTGATATTGTTGTTCATATGTTGTGGTAATAAATATTTCATGCCCCAAATGCCCGAGAACTTATGCACCAACCTAATACCACCAAATCCTGATGCTGATGAATGTCGTATCAGGCAGGGGGCGGTAAGCGGTGGATGAATCTGGCCCCTAACGCTTTATGCCCTCGGGTCTGTTTTTAAGCGTACTCATGATTTGAAGCCTTACCGTACCCCGCGGAGCCATAAAGCAGTAGCTTTTGAACACTGTCCGATTGGAATAATTTCAGCAGTTGTAACCTGAGTGATGGTCCATTTTGTCGGTCCGGCCGATTAGTGTCAGAGGTTTTTAATCCTAAATCTGACACAGAATTGCTTGGATGGCTCGTGAGCGGATTCGAATTCAACAGTAATGTCAACAGCTCCTTAAATCTTTTGCGCTTCTGCTCCTTGCCTGCTTTACACGGTATTCAAAGCATCTTCACGATATCACGTAGAAGTTGAATGCGTGGCGCATAGAGACTGACCTTCATTTGTGGATTCTATACCTTCGGCTAATAGTGAGTGGCGGCTAAAATCGAAACGTTGCAGTCGAAGAGCTGTCGAGCACACGGCGAGGCGAGTCCTTCTCGTCGATTGACAGCGTCGCCACGAGACAGAAGTTCAGAACCGCCATCAAGAACATCAAGCACGGCATCTTTTGCGTTGAATGCGTGGGTGATCTTCGTCTTCAGCTGCCAACTCGCTTTACTAACCCACTTTTACAGCCGTCGAAGTAAAAACGGTGTCTGTAAATCGATTAATGGTAGATTCTAATTTTTAATGGCCATCTTTGTCGTTGGTGCTGGTCATTAATGTGGCCTATGAAAAGGCGGCAACATATTCAGGACATGAACCAACTGTAGGAGAGCATAGGGTCACCACCCCGCTTGACTGACACGTGTATGGTCGGTGTTTTCTGGCGTTTTCTGACGTGTTTCCGGCTCTCATTGTAGTCCACATTAACGACTAGTACGAAATGTGCTTAGTACGCTGCATTTCGAGCGCTTCACCTGTATCACCTGTCGTCCCGTTGATCATCGACTTGTTCGAGCGGGCGCCAGCATCGTCTCCATTCGTCCCTGTGGCGTGCCAGAGTGCTCCAAAGGATTCTTCTTGCACGTATTACACAAAGAGCGTCATATTGGTCGTTCAGGGCATTCACGAAGAAGTCCGACCAACGCGTTGGTGGGCGTCCCGGTGTTCTCTTGACATCCCGCGGAATCCAGTCGGTAACGGCTCTCGTCCAGCGGGTGTCTGCGAAGCGCATTACGTGGCCGGCCCACCTAGTTTTCGACAACTTGGCCCACGCGACAGCGTCTCTAATCTTCGAACGTCGGCGAAGCTCGGAACTCCGGAGGCCTTCTCTCACTTGCGTGAGTCGTGTCACTCCGAGCATCGTCCTCTCGATTCCACGTTGCGCGACGCTGATCGCGTGTTCATCCTGCTTTCGTATAGCCCAGGTCTATGAGGCGTATGTTAGGGAAGGAAGAACAGAGGAGTCAAATAGGCGGGCACGGAGTCGGACGTTCTTCGTCTTCTTCGCGACTTCTTCGACGCTCTTGAAAGCTCCCCAAGCCGCTCGTTTCCTCCTGCTCAGTTCCGACGCTAGGTCGTTGGCCATATTGACTTCGCGACGCAGATACACGTAGCTGGAGCATTCGGAAATGTTCGTTCCGTTGAGCGAGAATGGGGCATCAGAAACCCATCCGTTCCTCATGAACATCGTCTTCGTAAGATTCAGCTGCAGTCCAACATTCCCACATACACGATCGAAGTCGGCCAGCATTCGCTCCCGCTGGCTGATGCTCGGTGTTATGAGCACGATGTCGTCAGCGAAACGAAGATGGTGCAGCTGCTGGCCGTCGACCTTCACTCCCATGTCTTCCCATTCTAGTTCGCGCATGACGTTTTCGAGGATGGCGCTGAAGAGCTTCGGGGATATGGTATCCCCTTGCCCAACCCCTCTCCTTACTCGATGACGACGTCGTTTTAGAATGGAGAGATCTTGGTCGTGTACTGTACCACTGTACAGCTCTCGAAGGACTCTGATGTACTGAGTAGGAACGCCCTGAGTGAGCAGGGCTTCGAGGACCGCTTCAGTCTCGACGGAGTCGAATGCCTTCTTCAGGTCAATGAACGTAAGGCACAGCGGCAGCTTGTACTCTCGCGACACTTCGATGAGCTTCGTAATGGTGTGTATGTGGTCGATCGTGCTGAATCCTCTCCGAAATCCTGCTTGTTCGCGTGGCTATCCTTCGTCCAGCGTTCTGCTGATCCTATTCCGGATGACTCGAGTGAATAGCTTCGAGCGCTTAAGCAGCGTAAAAACAGCCCAGCCTTACCGCTTCACCCCCTAGTCCCTTTTCATCCGCACCAACCGGATGAAGGTGTACAATCGGTGCTCTGCACGACTAGAATTATGAGGCGCGTTCCCGCCTACCGATGTAGGCCGCATTAGCGATTAGGGACAAAAATTTTATAAGGAGTTTAATTTTGAATGCTCCAACTGTGCAAAATGACCACCCTTCTCGTTCTTGTTTTCCGAATCCTACATAATCGTACCAACCAACCAGATTAAAGTGTGCAGCCAGTGATCTGTTCGGCTGGCGTTGTCTTACCATTCCCGTCCCCCAATGTGGGCCGCATTAACGACTTGTAGCAAACGTCCTTAATACGCTTCATTTCGAGCGCTTCAGCTGGTCCTTTCTACCTGTACCATTCAGATGATTTTATATGATCGGTGGCGTTGTCTGCCGCGTTCCCGCCTCCCAATGGAGGCCACATTAACGACTAGTGTCACATTTATATACTGCCTTCAATTTTGAACTCGGAAACTGTGAGATAAGGGCCCAGCCTTACAGTTGATCCGTTTGGCTGGCGTTCTCTGGTGCGTTCCCGCCTCTCCATTTAGGCCACAATAACGACCAGTACCAAATTTTCATAGTGAGTGTAATCTTGAATGCTCGAACTGTGCAAAAAGTGACCACCCTTCTCGTTCTTTTCTCTAGATCCTAACCGTACCAACCTGATTAAGGAGTGATCTGCTTGACTGGCGTTGTCTAGCGCATGCCCTCCTCTCCATGTAGGTCGCATTAACGACTTGTGCCAAACGTCCTTAATACGCTTCATTTCAAGCCTTTTAGCAACGTAAAAACAGCCCAGCCTTCCTGCTCCCTCGAAAGCTGTGAGATAAGAGCCCAGCCTTACACTTGATCTGTTTGGCTGGCGTTTTCTGATGCGTTCCCGCCTCTGCATGCAGGCCACAATAACGACCAGTACCAAATTTTCATAGTGAGTGTAATCTTGAATGCTCGAACTGTGCAAAAAGTGACCACCCTTCTCTTTCTTTTCTCTAGATCATTCCTAACCGTACCAACCTGATTAAGGAGTGGTCTGTTTGGCTGGCGTTGTCTAGCATGTCCTCCTCTCCATGTAGGTCGCATTAACGACTTGTGCCAAACGTCCTTAATACGCTTCATTTCAAGCCTTTTAGCAACGTAAAAACAGCCCAGCCTTCCTGCTCCCTCGAAAGCTGTGAGATAAGAGCCCAGCCTTACACTTGATCTGTTTGGCTGGCGTTTTCTGATGCGTTCCCGCCTCTGCATGCAGGCGACAATAACGACCAGTACCAAATTTTCATAGCGCTTGTAATTTTGAATGCTCAAGCTGTGCAAAAAGTGATCACCGGAGTGATCTGCTTGGCTGGCGTTGTCTAGCGCATGCCCTCCTCTCCATGTAGGCCGCGTTAACGACTTGTGCCAAACGTCCTTAATACGCTTCATTTCAAGCCTCTCAGCAACGTAAAGATAGTCCAGCCTTCCTGCTCCACTCTCTAGACTCTTTCTACCTGTGCCATTCAGATGAATTTATATGATCGGTGGCGTTGTCTGCCGCGTTCCCGCCTCCCACTGTAGGCCACATTAACGACTAGTGTCACATTTATATACTGCCTTCAATTTTGAGCTCGGAAGCTGTGAGATAAGAGCCCAGCCTTACAGTTGATCTGTTTGGCTGGCGTTTTCTGATGCGTTCCCGCCTCTGCATGCAGGCCACAATAATGACCAGTACCAAATTTTCATAGCGCTTGTAATTTTGAATGCTCAAGCTGTGCAAACAGAGACCATCCTTCTCGTTCTACTCCTTATATCATTCCTTATTGTACCACCCAGATGAAGGTATGTGATCGCTGGCGTTGTCTGCATCGTCCCCGTCTCCCAATGTAGGCCACATTAACGACAACTTTCAATTTTCCACACTTTTTGTTTTGAGCGTTCAAGAAGTGTAAAAAGAGCCCAGTATTCCCATTCCATTCTCTAGACCGTTTCTTACCGTACGAACTAGATGTTGATGTAGGATCAACCGCGCTGCTAGCCGATACTACCTGCGTGTTCCCTCATCCTAACGTTGGCCACATTAACGACTAGTACCACATTTTCATAATGCCTTTAATTTTGAGTTCTTTAGCTGTGAAAAAAGAGCGCAGACTTTTCTCTCTCTACACCCTTCCTATCTGTTTTTGCCTTGTTCTAATTGAGTTCCGCTTTATATAATAATAATCCCTTCTAAAGTTTTCTGCTGACAACATCGATTTCCTGATTTGCTCCATCGATTGTTTGGGTACGGGTTTTCCCTAGCGAAAGAGTTCCTATCAAGAAACCATTTGAAGCCGTATGTTGTTTGACGTAGATGTAATAAAGGCGCGTCCTACCAACATAAGAAGCACAAGAGCACGATGCTGATGCGTCGCTCCAGACTCGTCGCCTGTTGCTCCACATTTCCATGATTTCGTCGTTTGCTGTGTTAATCGGTTCCCCTCGGCTCTGCTGTCTCGTCGCAGAGCCACTTCCTTCGCTCGTCCGCCTTACGTGTCCTAACGGCTCTCCATTGAAGAGTGGTTGTACTGGCAAGAGCGTGAGATTCGTCACCACAATGGACTCGCCGCCTGATCTCTCGCCGAATGCGCCACCAACTGGTTTCGAGGACACCCACAGCTATTTCGCGAATCTACAGGTCAGTGAAGTCAAGCGTAACGTTTCAACGTGAAGGTCCTGATCTATAATGAGGTTCAGTGTGATTTTCTTTGGGAACTGCATTGCGGTCGGTTCATCTACGTGGTTCGATTATTGGTCAAGGCCAATCAACCGCATACTTCTTCCTTCTAGTGGGACTGGACTATTCGGAGGAATTCCGTCCCACCAGCATTGGCCTTCCACTCCCATATAAAGGGTGAAGAGCGTCGTTAATCCATCCCTTTGGGATGCGCCACGCATTCTACGAGATGTCGTGGGGCAGTTTGTATGCGTACATATATGTCGACCAGTCGATAGACAAATCAGTGTTTTATCCCTCCCAGACAAGGCTGTTTTGCTGAAGAGATGAAAGCCTTGGTTGACATGGGTGGTAGGTTTGAACGAAGAACCTGCAATAGGATTCACGCGACAGCCAGCGCCTCTTCCGATTGCACTACCACGTGCGAACTGTGGTGCCACGCGCCTAACTGCTCCTACGTGCGCGAAAGTAGAATGCACGGCGCACTCCACTAGCAATCGATAGGGCCTACCTCATTCGTTATGAGCCTTTATCTTAGCTAATCATAAACGCTTTCTTTTTTATCGCTAAAAATTGTCAGGGAATGGGACCATTTCTAGGGCAACTGTCCCTATTTTGTATGCGCCATGTTCTCTACCTCATCCTCGTACATATTATGGAACGTTTTGGGGGCGCGGCCAGACCAGGTTCCAGCCATCGCGTGGTCCAAAACCAGGTTCTTAGTGCGGATTTTCCGTCCAAGCCAACCAAGCCTTCCGTCCCTCCGGGGTTGGTGAAATGGGAGCAGATTTGTCTGGACAGAAGAACCCACTGAATTGTCCATCGGTTGGTCACTGCTAATCATTGTGCGCGCCAAATATGCATTCAAGTCTCCTTCAGGACATCCTGGTAGGGGTAGAATGCGTGGCGCATGCCGAAAGTAACGCCGTACTTTATCCCTTATCCTTTCTTTGGGAAATTCCGTAGATTTTTAGATGGTTATGAAATGAGAGCTTTTCAGAATTTTCGCGACTATTCTGTAGAATGAGCCCCAAATGCAGAAGTCAAGAACTCATTCTCCCCGGTCGTAGAATCGATCTCGGCAGGACTGTTCTTCCGCCGGAAACAGCTTTTGCCACAAGGTCATGGGCATCGCTACATACATCCTCGACAATTACGTCTAGCCTATCCATGTACCTCTGAGGCTAAGCCGAAAGACATGCAAAAGGATTAGGAGTAAGGACGGCATTAACCAGTCCCTAATGGAATGCGCCACGCATTCCACTTCTACCGGATGTTGTTGAGGCGATTTAGATGTGTATTTGGCCTACACAAAGAGTTATAGTGGGCAGTCGATGGACGATTCCGTTTTTTATCCTTCCCAGACAAGCCTGGTACCAATTCTCCTACCCCTATGTAAGGGACGATAGGCTTAGTTGGCCCGGTCGAGAAATCCGAACCAAGAACCTGATTCGAGGTGCAAACGACAGCCAGCACCTCCTCCGACTGCGCTACCACGCACACATAAGAGAAAAAGAAGGATAGACCGCTTTTAAGAGTTATAGCTTCTTGCACATCTATGCAGCTAGACATCCAGCAGTCGTTAGGGGTCGGTGGTGGCATCCCGTATTAATCCACAAGGTTCGGGTCTCGCGCGTAAAAAAATTTAAACCTTCTCCCGTAATTGTCCGAAGAAGGTTGGTTTAGTCGTTATGGGCCATATATCCAGAACGCCTCGATATCCTATTGAAGTACAATACTTGGCGTATTCCAAAAGGTGGCAAGCACCCAGTGCTTTTCAAACCGATTACCCAGAACGTTATTTTCTATTCATTCTGGAGCCATTTCCATGGAAAGTTATTCCAATTAGCGTCCGTGGGGAATGTTGATATTTTCTGGTTGTGGAATCGAACCGGTGTAGAGCCTTATGGCGAAGCGTTCTGCCACTGCGCTACAGTGCTGAGGGCCTATCCACTTCTGAAGCAACCTCTGGCCACTATAGTTTCACATGATATGAAGCTCTGCTTCAGGCACCACCAGCTCCAGCCTCAACCGCCTCCACTGGCCAGGCTTCCACCGAGGGTTCAGTGGACTCCAGTGGCTTTGAGAAGGTACGTGCTCGGTGGATTTGGGTGGTTACTCCACTCAGCGACGTCTTCCGACAACTCAGACAGGCCGCTTCTAGGTGGACCATGACGTGCTTGAGGAGTACGGTCAGCAGTTTGTGAACGAAATGCAGCAGGCGTTGTTCGGCAAGCCGCAGGACGAGGCCGATGCTTCAGTGAGTCTGAGAGTCTATGCTTTTTTCAATTTTTTGAAAAATTCCCTTCAATTTTTGTGTTTTTTTTTCATATGGCTTCGTCTATTTACCATGAGCACCGAGCTCCATGGCTGTAATCCTTGTTCGGCATCTGGAGCTTGAGATCCTTCAGAATGCCTCTCCGTCTCGTCCTTCTTCTTCACTCTCATTCTCAATACTTGTCGACATTTGTTAGTGATTTCTTAAACAACTTAATATTACTTATTCATTTTTCATTAATAATTTTATTTATGTATTGATTATGGCCTGCAATTTTTTCCATTTCAAACCAAACCCAATTGCTTGAACTTCTCGGACCCTATGCACTTTCCGTTTGTAAAAGAATACATCCAGTTATGTTTTATGCTACCGAAACTCTTGACGATTAAGTTGACCAAGAAGTGGGTCACTCTGGCACGAGAATCCTGGTTGCAGTTTTTTAACTTAAATCAGTCTCATCCTATCACCTGCTGCGAAAATAATGGCGATTAGGCGCAATTTCCACGGATGCATTGAAGGGGCGGGTTCGCTTTGGGTGACACGACCTTTTGCCGCTTCCTGAATTTTTTTTTGGCGCGCCCTTCATCCGCATGTAGGCCACAATAACGACCAGTACCGCCGTTGCCGTCATATAGGCACAGGAGATTTCCTTTTTTCGACCAAACTACCTCCAGAATGAGGCTTCACAACCCCTGGATTTTCGCGCTTCTTGAAAAGAAATTCAAGGCGGTGTTGTCGTTATTGTACTGGTAGCTAGTCTGGCCTACATGGGAACGCGCCTGCCAGTCACAGTCAATCAGAACGCACCAAACAGTTCGGGCGCCGGTGCATCGAACTGGTGTGTCTACTTTGCGTGTCATACCTTTTTGATGGGCCTTGATTGGCCTGGCGTCTACCCCTTCATATTCAGGTCCACATTAACGACTAGTACCTCTGTTACCTACCCATTATATGGGTACTGGGATGTACCCATATTGCCTCCCCAATTACCTCTAGAACCTCTACATGAACTGGGTTTTAGGCCTTTTCAAAAATTTTCAGGGCGGTTTTGCCGTCAAGGAGCAGGTCGATAATGTGGCCTACATTAGGAGCGCATCCGATAGCCCGCCTACTATCGACCGATAAAACACCAGCCAGTTAGGGGACCGATACACCATCCAGGCTCGTTCCCTCTAGAAGACACGCCCTTTCGCGACGCGATTGGTCATCGGTCCACCACTTCACCAAGCACAGAAGTTACGGTTCTACAGAAGGGCAGAACCACCCATCCACGGACAGACATAGACCTCTGAGATGTGCTTGGGGTACTGAGGCTGTTACCCTCATAGACTGCCAGCGACGAGCCTTTATGCGGCCCGACGACAGGTTGAACGCCTTGGTACCGTACCTGCGAGCCATTCTACGGCCTCCTCAACTTGAAGAATCAGCAAAAGTGCTTCGGAAAAACTATCCGAGCATTCAGACTACGTGGTGCTTTGCTCCGTAGGCTGAATATGTCAAGGCCAGGCGGAAAAACTCCACCGCAGCATTCGCCAGGTAATAAGAGAGCAATGGCGCCCCACAGCCGACATCGGCGATCGCCATTATGAATCGGGCAATTTGCGTCGTCAAGTTCAGCAGCTGGTTCCACGACCTGACGTCCAGATAGGGCTAGCAGCACGGTCTGAGTTGTCGGTCTTCTGGAGCAGTCAGCAGTGATGTTCGGCTCCTCAACGATCGCTTTCCTGACAGACATTGAGCTTCCGATCGAGGTGAGCGCGTCAACGATCTTTTTCCCCGTCGTTCACTACTTCTTCTTGGTCTAGCCTGTTTGATTTCGGCAAAAATTGAACGGAATCCTCCGCCCAATTAGAAGCTGTTGCTTCTAGAAGCTTTTTCTACATGGAAAATCGGCTTTTTTGTATATTTTTAAAAGTTTACGGAAGAAAATTAAATTTTTAATATATGATGTAAATTTCTCTCTATACGAAGATAAAATTGTATTATATGAAATTTCGAGCACATCTTTTTGAACAATAAAAAATTAGGCTCTTTCATAGCGATCTGCATTACAATCAGGAGGTTCGATTTTTGCATCGATTTCTTCCGGCAAGCAATGCAGAGTTGAATTTCTGATTTTATAGAAAACGTTTATAGAAAAATCTAATACTCAAATCGTTTAAGAATTTGTTTGGCAAAATTTCTCTCTGACAAGTTGTCTCCTTCAAATAAAAAACGATTTTCATGAAAAGCGACAATTGTGAACACGGCTTCTACTCAGTCATCGCTGCGGAAGGACCTAATTTTTCGCTGCACAATAACGGGTGCCGAAATTATATGGGGTATATTTTCATCTATTTGTCTCCTTCAGATATAATCGAGTTGTTTCTATAACAAGGAACGGGAGCGAGCGCAGCTGGAAAAGCTGCGGTCTGTCGCGTGACCCGATAACAGGTTCCCGGTTCGGATTTCCCGCACAGGCCCACCAAGCCTTCTATTCCTTCGGGAGCGGAGAATTGGTACCAGAATTGTCTGGGAAGGATAGAGCGCTGAATTGTTCATCGGCTGGACACCGCATTGTGTAGGTCAAATGTGCATTAAAACCGCCTCCACGACATCGTGTAGAAGTTGAGTGCGTGGCGCATCCCAAAAGGGACTGAATAACGCCGTCCTATATCCTTTTTTAGCAAGCCAAGCCTTCGCCTAATATGATCATCAGTGATAGATTTGAAGGGCACTTCAAAAAAAAATCTCTCCACACTGAAAAAAAAAATTTTGTAAATCTTTTAAAAAATACTTTACTTGCTACTAGCAATAATATAGAAATTTTACAAAACGCAGAATTAGGTCACAATATGGATTGTTTGTGTAGAGAAATGTATTACGAAATTCCCGTTGAGTTCGACAAAAAAATTGAGCATGTCTTGATTGTTTCGAAAACTGCATTAGGAACACTTTTATTTTTAATGTTGAATATTTAAAAAAGGATAAAGGATAAAGGACGGCGTTACTCAATCCCTTCTGGGATGCGCCAGCGCATTCTACTTCTACGGGATGTCGTGGAGGCGTGTTGAATGCGTATTTGGCCATACAATGACTTGCGGTGGCCAGCCGATGAACAAGTCAGCGCTTTATCCTTACCAGACAAGTCTGGTACCAATTCACCGACCCCGGAGGGATGGAAGGCTTGGTTGGCCTGGGCGGGAAAGCCGAACCAGGAAACTGGTATCGGGTGCACGCGGCAGTCGCGCCTCCTCCGACTGCGCTACACTGTGTAGAATATTTAGCACTTGAAAATTTGTAGGATTCAATTCCACTTTCATAACTTGTCTTCTTTAGCGATTATAGCAGGGGACTGACTAATCTTCACAGTGTCGAAAGAAAACAATTGTTAAGAGATACAAGGTCACTTAGAAAGATTAAAAAATAAAAACAGATCCCCTTAGAAGAATAAATATGGGCTGGAGACAGAGGAGGTCGTACCAAATGTGCTCTGAAGGAGGGAGGGGCAGTGGTGGGTCGTAAACTTCCGGCAAAAATCGAACTTGGCGCTTGATCCTGGTCTCACCCGCGACAACAAAGCCGTATACCTACCTGCTTGGAGTTGCTGGATGTTGGTCCTAGACTCGTCAGGGAAAGAGGAATACTGGCATACACATGCCACTGTATGTGTAGGCCATATGATTGCTAAAAGTGCCTCAAGATATCACGTAAAAATGGGCTGCGTGGCGCATCCCGGAAATAAATCGGTTGGCGCCTTCCTCCTCCTTTAATCTCCTGTATTTGCCGCATTGGGCGCGTGGAGCGCAGTCGGAGGAGGCGCCGGCTGCAGCCTGCACCTGATACCAGGTTCCTGGTTCGGATTTCCCGCCTAGGCCAATCAAGCCTTCCATCCCTCCAGGGTCGGTGAATTGGTACCACACTTGTCTGGAAAGGATAAAGCACTGACCTGTACAGCTGGCCACCGCAAGTTATTGTATGGCCAAATACGCATTCAACACGCCTCCACGACATCCCGTAGAAGTAGAATGCGTGGCGCATCTCAAAGAGGATTGAATAACGCCGTCCTTTATCCTTATCCTTATTTGCCGCGTTATTTGCCCTGAGCTGCGCCTCGTCTTTACTGGTACTGCTGCCTTTGGATTTTTCGATTATTGAGGTTGTTCGTGTTCCTGGAAAAGGCTGGGCATCTTTAGAGCAATGGCAAGAGGCGCCACTTGCCAGACGCGCGACTACGTCCTAGCTGGACTCCGCTGCTACCCCAAGCAATTCATCCTCAACTGTTTGTTCTGCTAGAACTAAAAGGCTAACTAATATAGCGCCTTGTTTGGTCATGACCTCGATAAGCTCCCGCTATCCTTGTCGCGAATATGGGCAGCATTGGGGGTGGTGGGAACGCGCCAGCCTATCAGGTCGCATCGAATGGGCGAATAGGCGCTCAGAGGGGACCTGCGCGATCTGTATTCTGAATGGCTGACACATGTCCGACCGGTGCCCTATTTAGTTCTGATTGATGCTCGCACCTCCTAATGCTGCCCACATCCGCGACATGGAGCGTTTCTACAAAGTAGAACAACAAAGTATAATGCGTGGCACATCCGAGGGACAGTCCGCTGCTTTTTGGCGGAGATATAACCCACGTGATGAACAAATAGCTCCTGTATCTTTTCCGAAGGTTTTCCCTTAGTTTTTTTTTCTTACTCACATCAAAAATTGAAGGAATTTGTCTATTTTATGGAGTAGAGCTCCTACGAATTCAATGACGCACCGCTAGATGTCATGCCGAAACCGTTGAGCTGCGTCCGCCGGTCGATGATGAATATCATATCGCAATGAAATGATGAATAATTGTTTAAATACGTGAGAACGCTCGACACTAAAGCCACGGGCCCCGCCGCCCCATCCCCGTCATCGTCGGCACGTGCGCATCACCAGTCACTACGCCTCAATGGGAAACCGCGATACTGTAAGTTCTCGGTTTCGGATTTTGGTGAATTTTTACGCGAAATCTGCCCTGTACACTATTGTCAGTTTACCATAACTCCCTTCAAAGTGGGGGCGCGTGTAGCGCAGTCGGGGGAGGCGCGACTGTCGCGTGCACCCGATACCAGATTCCTGGTTCAGATTTCCCGCCCAGGCCAACCAAGCCTTCCATCCCTCCGGGGTCGGTAAATTGGTACCAGACTTGTCTGGGAAGGATAAAGCGCCGACTTCTTCATTGGCTGGCCACCGCAAGTCATTATATGGCCAAATACGCATTCATGTCGCCTCCACAACATCCCGTAGAAGTAGAATGCGCTGGCGCATCCCAGAAGGGATTGAGTAACGCCGTCCTTTATCTTTTTTTATCCCTTCATAGTCGATTATATCCAATGAAATGCATATTGTTGGAATCAGAACAACATGACCTACCCAATGGCATAAACACCTTGACAAATTTTTAAAATTTTTGAGTTTCAGAAGACCTAGATTAGTGGAGCCCGTAATTGTCTTGACCTGACCCACACTCGCTCCTGAGTCTTGCCTGATTATGCCCTCTGGCAGGGATGGACCCAGTGGAATTTTAAAATTTCTAAAGGCTGCCGAAAATGCGTTCCATGCTAATTTTAGGTTTTGCTTCACCACGGCGATCTCTTTGATATCAAATTTGCCTAGATCGCCACCATGTTCAGCATTCCGTGCATTCTCAACTGCCGATTTTTTCCATTTTCGCCAGTTATTACGATGTATCACTTTTGGTAGATTATATTGTTCTGGTTTCAACAGTGTGCATTTCGCTGTTAGAACGATGTTTTGTTGCGATCAAAACTTCTAGCGCCAGGCGGGACTCGAACCTGCACCTCCCTCTGACCGGGCGGGAATGCTCTACGCCGTTGCACCACCAGCGCCGTTTGATCGAACGCAATTTGTGCATTTCATGTGCATTTCATTGGATATAATCGACTTTGAAGGGAGTTATGACAAAGCGGTGGAAACGGCGGATTAATCCGCCACGGCCGTGTTTTGGCGGATGTTTACCGACGGTACTGATTGATTTACCGATTTAAGGCACACTTGTGCAATCCACCTTTCTTCTTCTTCTTTTGTTGCATTTGAATGCTACAGATGTTCAAATGGCTTTGTGAGCCTCCTATAACGAGTTTGAAGTCGGAAACCTTCACTTACGATCGACCATTTTTAAAAATTTCCTTCTTTCAACTGCAAATGCTTAGTGGAGCGACCGATATTTAGAATGAGCATTGGAAAGTTTAAAATATTTACACATCACTGGCCCCATTAAGGGTTCGAAATTCATACCAGAGGGAAGACAGCCATGCTGTCCAGCTAGTGGATGAGGTCGTTTACGCCGGGAATCATACGTTAAAAATATACGAACAAATACCGAGCTCTGAGTACCAACAGCATAATCCTCTTAAGCGCTAAAAAATGTTGAGAATCAAGTAGAGTTACCATATCTGCTGCTTTTTCAAAAATCGAGTGCGCAACCTTAAGGTGGTTAGAATTATGAAAAACATCTTGAATCATCGGTTATGGTTCTGCACACATATTCAATGTCTTGATATCCTTACTATGACCTGAATGGCCTATGGTCCCGTTGATCATACAGTTGATCGAGCGGGCGCCAGCAGCATCTCCATTCGACCCTGTCTAGTGCCAGAATGCTCCAAGGAATCTTCTCCCTCGATGGAAACGAAGTGCGCCGTATCGTTCGTTTAGGGCTTTGGCGAAGAAGTCCGACCAACGCGTCGGTGAGCGTCCTGGTGTGCTCTTGGGATCCCGCAGAACCTGACGTGACAGTTCTTATTCAGTCTTAGTCTGCGAAATGCCTGGCCTGGCCGATTCACCTAATTTTCAACAGCGTCTCTAATCTACAAACGTCGACGGAGCTCGGAGCTCCGGAGGCCTTCTCTCACTTGCGTGAATCGTGTCACTCCGAGCATCGGCCTCTCGATTCCACGCTGCGCGGTGTTCATCCTGCTTTCGTATGGCTCAGGTCTCTGAGGCGTATGTTAGGGCAGTGGAGTCGAATAGGTGGGCACGGAGTCGGACGTTCTTCGTCTTCTTCGCGACCTCTTCGACGCTCTTGAAAGCTCCCCAAGCCGCTCGTTTCCTCCTGCTCAGTTCTGGCGCTAAGTCATTGGCCATGTTGACTTCGCGACCCAGATACACGTACCAGGAGCACGGAGAGATGTTTGTCCGTTCCTCATGAACATCGTCTTCGTAAGATTCAGCTGCAGTCCAACGTTCCCACATACACGATCGAAGTCGGCCAGCATTCACTACGCCTGACTGATGCTCGGTGTTATGAGCACGATGTCGCCAGCGAAGCGAAGATGGTGAACATGCCGGCCGTCGACCTTCACTCCCATGCCTTCCCATTCTAGTTCGCGCATGACGTTTTCGAGGGTGGAGCTGAAGAGCTTCGGGGATGTGGGATCTCCCTGCCGAGCCCCTCTCTTCACGTCGATGACGACGTCGTTGTAGAATGGTGAGATCTTGGTCGTGAATCCACTGTGCTGCTCTCGAAGTGATCTGATGTACCGGGCAGGAATACCCTAAGTGAGCAGGGCTTCGATGACCGCTTCAATTTCGACAGCGTCGAAAATCAGGAGCTGAAGAGGAAGGTCTTACCAATAGTGTTTGGAGTGACTGCTCGGCCTGTCTAAATTGAGCACTTCCATCTGGTTTCTCCATCCTACTCCACGGAGGAATCTAGCTCGTCGTTGCACTTCAGGAGCGAACACGACAGTGGTCAGCAGAAGATTGATGACCTGTATTCGAGACGAATTGGTCAAGCCAAGTAGACATAGAGTCTTCATGTGACGTCTAGACCACCTTCATCAGAAGCCACGCAAATCTTCGCTACACCGACTGGAACCCCGGCCTGATCTTGTCCTGGGGCGAGATTCATCAAAGTTACAGCGGTAACATTTAACAGCGGATTCACAGTACAACGATCTTACAGAGCTACCATGCTTCGTACATCGTATCTTTTATAGGGAGTTTCACAGAGATTTCACCATAACGATTCCTGGTATGTTGCGTTATCTGCGTTTTCGGCTGTAACTTCTCTGTTAAACTGCGTCGATAAATCCGGCTCCTGGACGGCTTCTCTTCAGAAGGCGTCGTTCAATCCGTCCATGTAACGTCCATCAAGTGCTGACGCTTTAGGCCACGTTTTCGCCACGTCGTAGCAGAGCGCTGATAGGAGTGGAGTCGAGTAGTTCCTATTGGGATGATCCGTTTGGCTCTTTCAACCGCCTTCTTTCCACTTCTCGTGCATTTGCATTTCTGTTCCATTTCTCACGGGATGTTTCGTCTCTGTGCACGTCGTCATCGATCTCATCTACTATTCTTCATTTCCCCTAGAAATGAAGAGAAGTGGTCGGTTTGACTGTGCTAGTCATTGCTGTTCTCCATGTTGACGATGAATGACGTCCTCTGTCCTTATAGTTCTCCTCTTCTCTTCGTCTTCTCTTCGTCGCCATTGTCACTACGTTATAGTCTCGTAAATGTGAAGAATGCTCATAAATAGCCCGTAATTTCTTTGCGCAGTGTGTCATGGACGGGCACGTGAAGCTGCACATAAAACTTTTCAAGCCGTCTCATCTTTCACCCTCAATTTCATGGCGTGATGTTGTGAAGACTTTTCTCTTCGGCTTCGTTTTAGGAACACGCGAGAGTATTGGGGAGGGGATCGTAATATCATACAAAATAAAATGAATAATTTCTGAAAAGCTTCTGAAAAAAATCTAAAGCTTCATGGCAAAAGAGAGGAGTGGCCAGTAGCACCGTTTATTTTCAAAAAATTGGCTCACAGCTTACTTGATTGAGATCCATTTCCCGGCTTAAAAGACGTTGTCTTCTAACCGGGGATTGGCACTAAATATCTATGTAAGGAAACAGTTCGGGTCCATCGTAGGCGGGAGGAGTGACGGCCAGAAAAGCAAAGTGGTCGTGAGTCAGATGCCTTCCTTCGTCACTAGGATAGATGCGAAAGTTCTGTTAGTTTCCCACAACAAGCTATCGAATGCGCTTTTGCAGTGCATCTATGTACGATGTCCCGTAGGATTAGAATGCACGGCACATCCTCGAAGAGGTGGAATAAGTCGACGTAGATCTTGTATTAGGTTGGAAAAAAGTCTCTTCACACATCGAAAAGTTTTTTTTACCGTTCTCCTTGTAAACACACTAGCCAGTGTTGATTGCTGATTTCATAATCCTATCACACTTGTCTGCCGTTCGCACGCGGACACAGGTCAAGACCGTTCTTGTACTTCGTTATCTATCCCATCTTCCGGATTCAATGCCAGATCTACCTCATGGCCATCTTCGGCAGGGCATTCTTCATGAATTCATTAAAGGAGCCACAGCACGTCCGGCAGCCGACCAAATTAACCATATATGGGTTGGGGTCTATTACTCATCGCACCTGTTCTGAATGGTTCGGAAAGTTTGTAAAGGGATACTACTCACTCGAGGACAAAGCAAGGTCAGGAAGGCCAACTGAACTGGACGACACTGAACTACTCCATCTTATTCGTACCGATAGTAGCCAGATGACACGTCAACTGGCATAGAAGCTCGAAGTGTCTCATAGGATAGTGGGAATCCATCTGAAGAATCCTGGCTTTGCATGGAAATTTGGAGCTTGGATTCCACATGCACTGTCAGACACTCAGAAAGGTCAACGGCTCTCCATCGCACCTTCCCTTCTGTCCAGATACGAAATAAAATCGTTTCTGCCGCGGGCTGTGACAGGCGATGAGTCCTGGCTTCTGCATGCCAACTTCCGAAGGAAAAGACAATGGGTACAAAAAGGAGAGAACCCTAAGGCTGATCTCAAGCCCAATGTTCACGAAAGGAAGATTCTCTTGAGTGTTTGGTGGGATGTCAGAGGAGCCAGTAAGTGTCCCTCCTTTCTGAGGAAACCCTCAGAAAGGAGGGACACTTACTGGTGCCACATACAGTGGCCAACGCCACAAAGTCGTCGCAACTCTCTAAGAAAACAGGCCGGAGAAGTCAAAAGTGATGATCCTGCATGACAATGCAAAACCACAAGTTGCAAGACTCACGAGAGAAACAATAAAGGGACTGGGCTGGGAGGTAATGCCACGTCCACCGTATAGACCTGACATTGCTCCTACCGACCACCATCTCTTCCATGCTCTCAACCAAGAAATTGGAGAGAAATGTTTTGAAGCGGATGAAGACCTCAAAAATCGGATTCAGCAATGATACGACTCCAAAACTGCAGTCTTTTAAGCGAGAGGAATTGGAAAATTACTCAGTCTTTGGTAAAGAGTAGTGGAACAAAATGGAGTTTATCTCAATTGGTTTGACATTGTAGTTGTGAAGTAATAAATCTTTGAAAAAAAATGAAATGACTTTTTTCCAACCCAATATTATGATCCCAGCAAGGCTTGTTGTCGTTTCCTGTGACTTTTACGCCTCCTTGACAGGATGTGGAGTGTTGGCAGGGCTTAGAAACCTGTCAGCTCTCGCACAAGACTCAACTAAAGCTCGACTCCTCATACAGGCCTTTCTCAGTCCCCTTCAATGCATCCCGTTGCCTAACTGGCGACGCGTTTGTGCTTATGAAATAGAACGCTTTTTCTTCCAGATGACCTTTAGTCGTTAATTCTGCTTCCATGAAACCATTGGAAAGAACAATGCGTGGCGTACCCAAAAAGGAGTTGTTAGCATGCTTGCTTCTCCAAACCTGAAGCCGACCATCGGGTAGAATTCTAGAGTTAGATGCGGGCCCTACAGTCCGACCTGTTGCCTTGTATGCATGTATGCATTGTTTTTTGTGTGAGCATTAAGAGAGGCGCGTTAGGTCGGACAGGGCGCCGGCTGTCGCATGCACCCTGAATCGTTGGTTTTGGTTCGGATCTCATCTAGGTCAACGATATCTACCATCTCTCCGCGGGTTGGTGAAGTAGTACCAGACTCGTCTGGGAGGGAGAAAACACCGTCTTGTCCATTGGTTGACCACCGCAAGTCCGCAAGCAAGTATAGGCCAAATTGCCTCCATATCCTGTAGAAGTAGGAGTAGTACGTGGTGTGCTTCAAAGGAAATCGATGGCGAGGATTTTGTCCTCTGGAAGACTACTGTACCAATGCTGCCTTCCAAAGACTCCTCATGAAGGGATCCACCCTGTTATACTGTAGGTTTTGCTTAAACTGCGAATAAAACTTGGACGGCTGAGTCGGAAACCGCTGTCCACTCTTCCTAGTGGTTCTGGGTTCATTCCACTGCTCCATCAGAGCATACGTTTTCACTAGCGATAAATCACTGCTAGAAGAGCATCATAGCACTTCAGGTGGTCAACTTTGGACGAAGATGTATTGGTAAAGTAGTGGATATCGTGTTCGGCCACAAGATAATGGTAGCAGATGGTTCGCTCCAAGCTACAGTTTCCTATTCTGATAGCAGTGACAGCACATCCGTTAGACTTGAAAAGCCATGTTAAAAAGTTCCAATTCCGTACTGTGGGAGAAGTGTCCCTGGGCGTGGACAACGGGTGAGTGCAAAGGGGAATTCAGCCAATTGCGGCCTCTTATGCGCTACACGGGGTGCTGCGATACGCTGCTGCCTCCTCTGCACCAGCCCCAGGGGTAAAGAATAACGGACGGTGTTAGTCGATCCCTTTTTGATGCGCCACGCTTTTCACTTCTATGAAATACTAATAAATAAAATATCTCTAAATAAAGAAATATTGTGGAGACAATTTTAATGCGGGTTTGGCCTATAATACAGTGGAAAGTACCTGTACAAAGCACAGGTGACTTACCGTAGCCAGCCGATGGACAATTAAGAGTTTCCTCCTTCCCAGACTAAGCCGGTACCAATTCACCGATTCCATGGGGAAGGAAAGCTTCGTGGCCTGGGTGGGAAATCGGAACCAAAAACCTGAAATCCGATGGAAGCATCAACCTGCGCTTCCCCCGACGCGCACAATCAAGTGGGTTCTGTGGAAAATGCCTGTACAAAGTCCGAACTCCATGCAGAACCTCATTTCTGAGAAGAACGGGGCTTCAAAAGCAGGACAAGTGTCCGCTGGTGCGATCGATTCGTTGATGCGACGACGACAGTCTTCTTGCAGCAGAAGAGCGGCCGCATTCTGCATTATTAGCTCCGGGAATGTCGACGGCCATTATTCGATGGTGCCGCCTGAGAATGCTCTCTTCCATTCGCATTCGGCCGCTCAAGAGCGTCTCCTTTTTTGCCGTCAATGGTGAACGCGCCTGACTGCCAGAACATTCCGAAATCCTTCCGCCCTATTCTACGAAGATTTTCTGCTGATATTCCGATCTTTCTTACAGAATGAAACTGCTGCTAGTCGCTGCTGTATCTCTACCAGATCGCTAGACTTGTTGCCTTGTCGATCCGATGGTGTTGATTCAATTGTATTTGCTTTTGAAAGAACGCTATTTGCTCTGTAACCAGTGCGGCCTTCATCACTGAATCTGAGCGATTACTGCTGACTGGAGCCTAGCGAAATCGAGCGCTGTCTTCTCTAATATCCATCAGATTAAAGCGAGCTGAGAAATCTTCGACGTAGAGTAGAATCCTCGTGATATCTTCAACCATAATGCGACCGAATTTTCCTTCTGTTATATCCCTGGCAGCCGAGGAGAAAGGGCAAAGTAAGAAGCTAAGAGTATCAAGAATTACTTCGCGAACTTGTCGTTGATGTGGCCTACATGGAAAGGCGTGAGCGCACCAGAGGGCGCGTCGAGCAGGTTCATTCTATAATAACACAGCCTTTGCTTCCTGTTTTCTCCCAAACCTGCCGAGAATAGAGAGCAAAGTAGGGAGCTAAGAGCAGCAAGGAAAGGTACCAATTTCGGGTACTTGTCGGTTACTTGGCCTATGAAGAGGGGAGGTGAAGTGCAATGCATCTGATCAGTTAAATCGGAACGAATAGGCGTGCCGGGCTGTGGAGACGTGCGTGTACGGTCAGTGTTCCGATCAGACAGCGAGTATTCGGACCATGCTCTGATTGGTTGTGATTGACCGCTGCTTCCCCCATGCGGGCCAAATTAACGACTAATTGTAAAATTCAGGTAGAGTAAGCCACACTTCGGCGGATTATGTGAGACATTGTACTTTTGGAGCTTGTGAGGTGTGCGCTCGGTATGCCAGAGCTCAAATCCTTGGACTTCTGCATAGCTTTCTGAGGATAACTTTCACAGCTAGCGTTCCGGTATAATTACCTTACGCATCATTCGACTTCTGCTTCTTCTTAAACCTCCCTTAAACCCGAAGGCTCTTTGAAAACAACTGAAATACTCCTTTAGCTAAGGGTACGAGTTTTACCCGAGGGTTATACACTTAAGCAAGTACAAAGGTTCCTTTGGTTTAGTTAAACTCTTCTTGCGACACCCTTTGTATTTTTCTTCTTCACGGTGTCGTGGAATCTGAGTGTGAGTTCGGCTTGAATAATAATTCGGGGTTCACTTCGCGAATATGGACAGCATTAAGAGGTGCGAGAGCGTCAGCTAATCATAAACAATCAGATCACCGACTGAGCAAGAGCTGGCCAATAAGACTACTGACCGACACACAAGCTTCAACTGGCACTGTCATTCGATACGGTCAGATTAGCTGGCACGTTCCCTCTTCTCTATGCTGCTCATATTCTTGACTAGAACCATTTCGGTACTAGTCGTAAATATGGCCTACATGGGAAGGTAAAAATCAATCAACCAATCACCAATCAGATCACCCAAAGAACGAGATACGGCATCAAGGCACTGACCGCAACTGTTCCATGCTGCCTGACAGGTTTGCTGTGCTTGCTTCCTCCCACCATGTAGGCCACATTAACGACAAATACCGCGAGGACGTAAAGCGCAGTCGAGAGGATAGGGGAACATCTAGGCGCATCCTGATCGAATTCGAGGTCTATTCCACGACCAAGATAACTAGATTTTTGACCGACCTAGATGAGCAATTCATGAATAGAAAAAATAAGGCAAAAAAGATGAGATATTTGCTTGGAAACCAAGTCCCTGCCGTTTTCTAAACATTATGTTCTAAATTTTGCTGAAAGTTTTATTTTTATTTTTAAAGAAATGTTGAAAGTGAAGGAGCTATTGACAAAGGCACTTTTCTCTTTTTAGCAGTCTGCTAAAAATTGACAAAAATCAGCATGAACAAATAAACAGTACACAAGGTTTTGTGGAGCATTCTCTTTCGAGTGACATATAACATTGTTCAAAGAGTAGTTGTAGGGTAAAAAAAAATAAAAAATTAATGAAAATCGTAAAACAAATCGAACGAAAAAATCCAACAGACATTTTTATAGAGCGTGTCGCCTTCTTCCCAACAGTTTGTAACCTTGTGCGAAAAAAACCTCAACCGTAAGCGGAGAGTAGCAGCTGTCTGCGGAAGTCATTTTTTTAAATTTTCTCTTTAATAACGTAAAATTTGAGAAAAGTCGAAAGGGAGAAAAGAGAAGCGTTCTTTCTGATAGATGTCTGATGCATTCTTTTCATATGGTATACAACATTACGCAAGAAGCTTTTATATAAATTCAGAATAAAATACATAAAAACGGCGCGGACTTACAAGGAAAGGGTCCCAGGCGTAGGTCTGAACGGGGGAAGTGGATAGTACTGCGAGAATCTCCACCCCTCATGTAGTAGAAAAACATGTTTCGTTTTTGCTGAGTCCTTGAACCCAAAGGGCTACGGGCCCTCGAAATTGGGGATACAGTATTGCACCGTCACCCGTACCTACCGTAAACCACCGTAATCGGCCGAAATTTGAAAAAACGGATGTCAGATTCTTGATGAGCATCGCAAATAACACCACTGGGCAAGGTTAGGGCGAAAATTTTTTTTCGACCTCTCCTCGACCTCTGGAGTCGTGAAGGTACAATAGAACCTTAATAGTGGTTTAAATCAGCTTATTTACTACACATCTCCTACACATTTATTTCACTCTAAATTTTTCAAATAAGGGTTTGCTGTGGGCTGTACTTCACTCACTTTTCCCAGTTTCTGAATTATACAATATTTTGTGTTTTTCAGCGAATGTTAAACAGTGACCTTTCAGAGGTACGGGTTACGGTAGGTATGGGTGACTAGGGCCGTCGAGGCCACAATCACTGATTTCGCCCAAACTTCTCCCAGCGGGGTTATTTGGGATGGTGATCACGAATCTAACATCCTTTTTTTCGCATTACGCTGGAGTATGTTAAGTTACAGTAGGTAGAGGTGACTAATGGTAAGAACATGGTCAACGTTTTTGACCAAACTTCGTGTTGAGCACGAATCTGACCCTTATTCGACAACCTAGAGTGAAATAAGTGTGTAGTAGATGTGCAGGAAGCAAATAGGTAAGGGAGGCAGCAGTCATGAAAAAATTCAAAATTAGTGCGTAGCACGGGAGTCGAACATCTGACTTAGTGCCTGTGAAGCAGCTCAACAACCTGCTAAGCCACCGATCCACTTGCCGCACAGACTTTCCCCACGTCCTATACATCAGAGTGCACGTGGGCACATGGGCACGCGCTGACGGTGCATGCTCTACCCCATCTTCGAGCTCCCGTAGCTCTTTGGGTTCAAGGGCTCAGATTTGAAGGACGGAGATTCTCGCAGTACTATCCATTTCCCCCGTTCAGACCTACGCCTGATACCCTTCGCTGGTTAGTATCCAACCCAGCATACATGTATGCGCCTCGCCGGCTCGGTAAGGCCCCGTTTATACTTTCGACGCCGAACGACGCGACGGCATGTAAAATGGCCAAATCGATCGATCGCGTCGCTCAATCAATATGGCCACCATACGTGGCGTCGCATCGCTCGGCGTCGAAGTATAAACGGGGCCTAAGAATTCAAATCGCGAGATGTTCTTTACGTTAACTAGGAATTGAACGCATGGCGCATTCCTGAGGGACTCAATGATGGACGAACTTTACCACTAATCTTTTATATTCGAGATTGTAGAAGGCCTTTCTATAGAAATGTATTATGACATGTCCAAGTGCAAGGCTGCACTTGTAAGGATGTAAGAGTGCGCCGTGCATTGTGCTCCCTTGGGAACTTGTGAGCGGTGCGATGTGGCGTTTCGAGTCTTTCTTCAGGATAGCTGCCTGTAGATCTTCTTATATAAGGACTAGCCTGGTTCCACCTAATGCAATGTGCACTTCCTTTGCTTCTTGAGGGTTTAGGGACTGGTTGTTGTTGTTTTTTCAATTTTTGACACATTTATTTGAGCCTGGAATGGCTGATATAGATTCTATATGTTGTTACAGGATGCTTTGTTGCGATCGAAACTCTTGCACCAGGCGGGACTCGAACCCGCACCTAGTGCTTTTCGGGCAACGATGCTATCCCTTACGCCACCGGTGCTGTTTGACCGCACGTAACATCCGCGACATCCTCGAGGCGTATCAGTACTCACCCGTGATATCGGAATGTTACTAGTAAGGCGTTCAGCTTAACCGTTTCCATGCTTGATATCAGCGGCCGGCTCATCCCTGTCAAACAGCGCCGGTGGTATAAGGCGTGGTATCTCCGTCCAGAAAGCAGAAGGTGCGGGTTCGAGCCCCACCTGGCGCAAGAGCTTTGTTTTTTTTTTTCAATGGTTTTACGATTTTCGAGCCGGGTGGGTAAGGAATGAGCGGCCAGGTCGTTAGGCAGTTAAGTGGCAGGCGGATGCTACGCCATACTTCCCTCCAAGAGTCAACCGCTCAAGCTCTAGCGGAGTTCGAGACTGACCGTTCCGCCTCGCTGTGTGCTGCACCTGTTCCTGCGGCTGGATCGATGCGTCGTTCGGCGTTTTTTTGTTTTCTGGGCGGGTGCCTCTGTTGCTGAGTTGTTGAGCTGCAGCAGCTTGCCTGACCGAGCCGGACGCTGCTGATCTGTTTGCAGCTGTAGCGGTAGCTGAGCATGTACTGTACTGTCGAGTGTGTGTGTGTGTGTGCATGCCTGTGTGTTGCAGGGTGGTTTTGGTGGTGATCAACTGGATCTGGACGCCGGATTTCTGCTCGTTGGCCGGAAGTCTTTCAGAATCACGGATCACGACGAGATTCACGTGCTCGAACGAACGGCGCCCGAAATCGACGAAGCGCCTCCGATCACTGGAAGACGTCATCACAACGCTGACGACGACGACGACGACGACGAGGCATGGCTTAGTTTGTCTCCTTTTTTCAGCTTATTTTGTGGTTCTAAATGCTTTCCACGACAAGTGCTCGCTATGCGCCGCTCCAGAAGAGCTTTCTAGATGCAATTTTCGGTTTTTCTTCTTTTTTCCTCTGCATGTCTGCACTCACTTAGTCTGCCAATCTGTCAACTTCTATTTGTTCAATTAGGTCGAACTTGAAGTCCTACCACATCATCTGGTTTCTACTGCAAGTGTTCACGCATACTTGTTCTTTGCCTCATTGAAGACCAGATTTAGTTTCCAAAATTATACTTCGATATAATTATTTTAATTACAAAAATTCGATAGTTTGATCAGTATCGATTGACGGCGATCGATACTACAAAAACGAACTTTAGATTCGGGTTGAGCGACCTCGACTACCCCAGGGCTAAAGTTTCGGATCGCCTGGACGACATCCACAAAAACTCGATAGTTTGGTCAGTATCGATTGACGGCGATCGATACTACAAAAACGAACTTCAGATTCGTGTTGAGCGACCTCGACTATTCCCGGACTAAAGTTTCGTACTTCCTGGACGACATCCCCAACAGGGCTTAAAGTGTCCGTGCAGGTAGAAGACATCTGGGTGTTTTCCGTTATTTTCCCGCGCCGTAACTTGATCAATATTGATTGATGGCGATCGATACTTCAAAAACGAACTTGAGGTTCATGTTGGGCGACCTCGATTGCCCCGGCACTGAAGTTCCCAGGCAGGGACAAGACGTCTGGGTATTTTTCGCTATTTTCGTGCCGTAATTTTCCTCCATTTCCCCCCCTCCATTTTCCCCCGATTTTTCCCTATTTTATGATTAATTTCTGCGATGGCGCCGATCGATGTATGACTTAGCGCTTGGCGCGTTATTATATAGTATGATGATTTTTTTCTATTTTTTATATATTTTGCGCGTGATAGCGTAGTCGGCGGAGACACCGGCTGTCGCGTGCACCAGATTCCTGGCTCGGATTTCCCGCCCAGACCAACCAAGCCTCCAATCCCTCCATGGTCATTTAATGGTTCCAGACTTGTCTGTGCGGGAATTCTTGGGAATTTTTACGTCAACTTATACACTCCAATTTGATTTGAAAATTGCAAACTTGAAATCATACTAAACATCATCCAAATCAAAGGAGGTTCTTCCAGATTATAATGGAGACGCTATCGCACACGGGTATAGCTTTTCGAAGGAAAATTTTGTGTTACTTTCTTTGAATTTTTTAAATTCACTTGTCCAACTAAGTGGACGCGCATTTTTAATTCTATGAAATTTCTATTTTTTAAGAAAAATAATAAATTAAATTTCGTTTCACAGAGTGGAAGGGGGAAATCGTTTGGGTATTAAAAGACGAAACCACTCCATGCACATGTCCAGATCGCTGCCGTTTTTATTCGACTGCTAGCAAAAATTCTATTTGCATGGGTAGCACATGTAAACGGTATAATAGCAACTATAAAAAACACAGATCCTCACACTCCTCCCCCCTCCTAGTAAGCAGCAGCATTTGTACCATCATTCGAAAAAAAAAATCGCGATGATCCAGTCGAGTGCATGGCGCCATCATTTCCTTCAATGTGGTAAATGATTGCTGCGTTTATACGCTAAAAAATAATATTTAATTCATTATTTTTTCTTAAAAATTAATTTCTTTATAAATTTGTATAACAATGTGTTCGCTTATTAGGGCAGGTGAATTCAAAAATTTCAAAGAAATTTCTGCAGAACTTTCCTTTAACAAAAAGTTGTTCTAACCGTGTTGGAGAGTCTCTAGTTGAACCTGAAAGGCACTCGCTTCGATTTAAAAGGTGTTGAGCTGTTTGATTTCGAAAGTGTAGGACATACTTAGAAGAGTACCCAATTTGGCTTGAAAATACTAGAAAACACTGGTTTGTACATCGACTGGTCACCGCAAGTGATTGTGTAGATGAAATCGCACTCAAATTTCCTCCACGATGTCCCATAGGAGTGGAATGCATGGCGCATCCTTCAAAGGGTCTGACCTTTATACCGTAATCACATTGCTCCCCAAGCTCCTACGGATTACTTCCAATCCCGTTTTCCCGTCGGTGATCAGATAGGAACAGCTGGAGACGGCCAGCCAATGACACCGTGGCGTTTTCCCTGCAATTCAAGTCGCGTTTCCTCCGCCTGGACTTTTTCACAACGCCAACATGGCCGTGTTCTCCTTCTGAATGGAAATCGACGACGACGGCGACGATCTGAATGGATTCAGCAGGGCGCACCGCCGCCGACGGAGCTGACGGCCATAATTCACTGTGTAGAAGCACATATTCACGGGCGCATTCGAGGGTGCGGCCGGCTCCTCCGAACGTTCACACAGGTGGAAAATTCTCCCTTCTCTCCTATGACACTCGCGGTTCGTTTCTAGAACAATGACGTTTTTCGATGGTATTCCAGTGTTTACACTCGCCTGGCTGACTAATGAATTCTGCTGAAGAGCACGGGAACGCTCGAGAAGCCAGCCAGCCCGTTGTCGTCAGCCGGCAGGCGAGCCAGCGGCTTTCGAAATCGTTTCCGCTCCGTGTCACGTAAGCGCATTCCATGGGAAGTTTCCGCTGCTACCCTTTGTGGGTCTGTTTGGGTTGCGCCGTGCATTATTCTACCGTGCTAAATGGAGTAGAAGATGGGTGGATTTTCTTCTCCTTATTCCTTACGACAGTGTTCTGTTACCTCATCCATTCTGAACCTAGGAAAGGGTTATCCTGCCTCCGAAATCGAACTCTGATCAGCTATGTTACATAGAACGCTGAGCATAGAACATTTATCGAGCAAAAAAGTGATACAAAACCAGTTGAGCACAAAAGAATACAGCAACAGTTGCATTTTCAAAGGTTAGCAAAAGCGAATTATTCCACGAATTTCTTAAAATAGAAAGTGCTTTCCTTCCAAAGCGATCTCAGAGCGGATTACACGATTCTATATGGAATATATATGTATAAAATTTTTTCATTTTCTGAAAAAGTTTTATATATTGCATATAGCATCGTATAATCATATGTATATATATATATATATTTTACGAGGGCATGGCGCAATCTTTTTTGGCACTAGAAAATGGCCATCTTCCTCCTCTTTAAAGCAAGCTTTAAACCATTATTTTTCCATTATTTTATAAAATTTCAAACAATGTTCTCACTTATTGGATAGATGAATTCAAAGAAAGTTATACCAAGATTTTCCTTGAACAAAACATTCTAACTTTTTGGAAGCTTAATGTAAAAGCTGCTCATTTCGACTTGAAAGAGCTTTGATTGCAAAAGCCTGGGCTAGTTTAAAAGTGTCCAATTTGATTTGAAAAGTGCCCGATTCGTCGCCAGAATAGTATATATGATAATGTCTATTCTTTCTTAAAACTAATTTGCAGTTAATTTCTCAAATACACTTACTGTTTAAAGGAGTTTTTGAGTTGCAGTTGAAAGTTTTTTGACGAAGAATTGAGAAATCATTCAATAAGTTCATTTATTTAGGAAGTTTTTTTATTCTTTTTTTCATTTAGTTCAGCGGTTTAGCATCTGACAAATGTCACATTTTTTTTCTAAAAATACAGATATTCAATCAGCCTAACGAACTAAAATATTAACTGGCCAAAATTTAAGCACAGCTTTAGATCCTGCCACTTCGCAAACTCTGTTCGGAGTTTTTTCCTGCCTCAATAATATCTTTTACGAGGGCATGGCGCAATCTTTTTTGGCGTTAGAAAATGGCCGTCTTCCTCCTCTTTAAGGCAAGCTTTAAACCATTATTTTTCCTCATTTTTTTTTCTAAAAATACATTATTAACTGGCCAAAAATTTCAGCACAGCTTCAGATCCTGCCACTTCGCAAACTCTTTTTTTCCAACGTCAATAATTATGGTTGGAATGTTGAAAAGGTCCAGCTCCTTATCCAACTGTAAGATGAGAACCAGTCTACCTCTTACTACCTGGCGTTCGTCGATGCAATTGGATGTGTTTATGCATGCAGACCAAACCCACTGGACACCAGCCATTAATCAGCCGAGCGGCCTTGTCATTTCTCATCACGACCGACAGTATTTCATTGGGCAGCAAGTAATGGAGGCTTTGATTGGATCGAGGGATGGACCGGACCCCACTGTGCCGCCCTCTCCCTCGTCACTGACATTTGGAACTTCGCTTCTCCAGCAGCTCCAGCAGTCCATTCCATCCCAGTGTTTCAGCCGTATTAAATGAATGCTTAAATCCTTCAAGCCCCTATTTCGTCCGGATACCTCAGGGTTCTTCATGACTTTCCGAAGAGTCAAACGACCTTATATACTAGCCCTATCGCTAGAAGGATGTGCTTTAAGCTCTGCCGAGGAACCATTTATGGCGCTGTCGGGAGAGGCGCCGGCCGTGGCGTCCTGCTGGGATCGATTCATTACGGTTCGGGTTCCTCTTACGCCAATCAGGGGCCGGATTCATCAACGACTTACAAAAATTTAACAGAGAAAATACAGCCGAAATCCCTGATAGTGCGGCTTATCAAGCGATATGGTGAAACATTTCACTAGCAATAAGCCTCGCTATCCCGGATTTCAGCTGTACTTTCTCTGGTAAATTGCTGTAAGTCGTTAGTGAATCCGGCCCCAGGATTGTCGATCCTTCGAGATCGGTAGAATGGCGCCGTATCTGCCCTCCACTAGACCCAGCAAGCTACTGCTAGAGGGCAAGTATCCATTCAGTTTTCTACAAGAGATCCAGCACAAGCAGAGTGCATGGCGCATCTCATGAGACACGCTCATCGTCCTCCTTCATCCTGTATAAGCAGCCTCCTAGCGTAGAGTTACTAGTGCTGGCGATAAGTGAGAGTTTGTCTCAATCGATCAACATTGATTTTTCGATCGATGTTAAATGTGTATTTTATGACATAAACTATTATAGTTGATCATCACTTTTATTGAATTCCAGTCTACCCATTGGCCATCACCCTCGCGTAATTCCTGCCCCAAATGCGAAATTTTTGGCCAAATTTGACGTTCAATTGTCGAATTACAATTTCAATTTAAAAATTGATTCAAGATGATTTTTTGAAGCTTAAATTTTAAATTGAAATTAAAATTGGAAATTAATGTCGACTAATATTGTTTGACTTTTGTATGTGTTCCACCCTGTAGGCATCATATTCCACACAAGTTTAATGTATGTCGCATCCTTCAAGAAGAGATTGATTGATGCCGATTTTCCTTTTTGATTCTTTGTCCGAAACCGGGGCCAGATTCATCAATCGCTTACGGCCCTCTAACGGTGAAAATACCGCCAAACGCCCTGACATGACATTCATCAGCATCGGTATTTGGCAGTATTTTCACCGTTAAAGTACGGTAAGCGGTTGATAAATCTGGCCCGCAACAGACAGCGACTAGTCTGAGATTTGGCCAAGGGAGAGGGCTTCGACTTAGAAATCGATATTATCCGATCGATATTGCTTTTCGATCGATATTCTCTGCCTACTGTGACATAACCGGTGTCCATCGTCCATCAGACTTGTGCCATTTCCACAGCGACTAAGCAGTTTTGGGCGAAAGTTTATATTATCGATCGAAATTGATTGGTCTGCCGAACTTAGTTTTTGTGTGCGGCCCGTTTCATAGGCCATACGCTTCACTTAAATCGCACCTCGAATCGTCAGTTCTAGGCAAAAAATGGTATTATCGATCAATATCGATTAATCTATTAATATTGTTTACTTGTTTTGTGAAGTCTAGGGTCATTGCACTCACGTCATGTTCAAATTATGACGTTCAAATTAACAATTATCGGCAGAAATAATCGATGTTATCGATCCGTATTGAGTGGTCAATCGATACTTTCGACTTATTACGTGAAGCTCGCCATGCGGCCATGCAGGTGTTCATCTGATTCATCAATCCATGGGTCCTGCGCAGAAATTTTCCGACTCCGAGGCCGACCGATTAACGATCTGTTTTTGCAATTTCAACCGAAAATAACGGCGCCAATATCGCCCACATGCCGACGCCACTTGGCTTCTCGCATTCTGCTCTGACTCACGCCTTTCGTACATGTTACCTTTTAAAAGTTCCACGGCCCTTAATTTTGCGTGGACGAACGTACAGAGGGACGCACAGACGAATTATTTCTAAACACCAGATCTGGGCTAGGAAACGCTCCTTTATCGTCACGATAGCATTTAAGCAATCCGGAGGAAAAGGCCGCGTTACCAGCCATTCATAGTGGCCAGTCTGGGCTGAAAGGCGGTGAGTCAGGTGCACTTGGTCGTTCTGTTTCCAATAGGGCTGCCTCCACAACGGCCGTTTTTCACCCGCAGCCATTCGACCTAGCGTGTGCGCCACTTTGCTGCGAATTAATGGCATGGTTTCTACGGTGGAGCGCGGTTTGAGAGAGTTCTCCGAGTTCAAAGTTCATCATGGCCTCTGTTGCTCATCTTCTGGGATTTAGAAGTATGATATTTAGTCACTTAAGAGCAGATCGCCTCATGAAATGCTCAAATGAAATGTCTTCAGGTGCTTTAAGCTTCTTAAATCTTCCGAACCCTATGGTGGTACATCATATCTTCCCCCAAGCTGCTGTAGTCCCTCTAGCGTTTCTCTCCCCACTTCCTGCCGGGGATATCCGCCTGTAGCCCTGCAAGTCAGCGGTTAATTTGCATGAGATTGTTTTCCGCTCCTCTTCCCCGGCGTCTGACTGCTAGTTAATCAAGGCACTGCTGAGTAATATCGTGTTACTTGATATTGCCTGATCGATTAGCGCTTCCATACTGCAGTAAAATGGACGTAAACAATCCGCAAAACCAGAGATGGCACGTACATTCCTTTTTTGCATGTCACCATCTACCATCTAGACGTACATAAGTATCACTTTGTCTTTCCAACCAGACAGCTCGTGTAGTGCAGTCGGAAGAGGCGCCGAACCCCGAATGATTCAGGGTTCGGGTCTTGCAACGAAGTCATCCAATCTGGAGCGATTGGTGGTCTGGTTATCCTTCCCTTGGCCTATAGTCAAGTACCACTGGCTCGCCCAACGGATGGCCACCGCGAATCGTTCCGTAGGCCAAATAAGCCTCTAAATTTATTCCACGATTTTCGCTAAAAATACAAAGCATGGCTGATTCCACGCAGGTACTGATTAGCGCCATTCTTTATTGATTTCCTTTAATACAAGTAGGAGACTCTCTTGGGCTGAATATTGTAATAGTCTAAAAATATGCAACGTCATTCTCAGCCATCGCATTCACCCAGTCGAGTGACCATTCATGAAAAAATCGATAATATCGATCGATATTGATGTGACGACGATCAAGATCGTCCACTTTTTGTGAAAGCCGACCTGTACCGCTTTCATATTTGCGTGATTTCTACCTCAAGCAGTTGGCTTTGAGTTGAGTTCGATAATTCTGAATGAGGCGTGAAGCGCTTGAACTGGCTATTAATTTTGCGCCGACGAATAGGGAGATGGACGGACGGATTAGGTATCCTACAAAATGACCTTAAGGGTTCTAGAGAGGTCTTGGTCGATGTATACCGGTAAAAGCGTCCCGGTGTACGCCACGTACTTCATCTTGGAACTGAACTAGAATCGTTTTTGTGTGCGCCACGCACTTTGCCTTGGAAGTGGACTATTCACCGGCAGATTTTATCTTTTGTATGTAGATTCCTAGCCGGAGGGGAGGGGGTTGGGTGGCATGTGCGTGAAATGGAGTCTGCAAGCCTAGTTCTTTACAATTTCTGTGCACCTAGCATTCGTGCTTATTCGACTTCGACTTTAACCCAAATCTAACGGCTCCAGAATTGAAAGGTGGCGTCTCCACATGGCCTGCTTGCATGCCAAGACAATGTGAACCAGAAGAGACGCCACATGGAGTCTTTTCGGCGGCTTTCATCCCTGCTGTTTCATCGATCTGTTGCCTATGTGTATTCAATGTTTTTAGGCATACAACTCTATGAAGCAGCTTAAACTCACGATGTTTTAATCGCGATTTTCTTAAAGGTTTTTTATGGTTCACTGATGATAGGGTGATATGAATGTTTGCGCAATACGCCATGTTGCAAATCTTCCGTCTGTCCTGCCAACTAGGAAAGCGACATATTTCGAATGAATACAGGGATTTCCCTACAATTTAATAGTTCCTAGAAGTCTCAACGATATTGTCATGAATTATTGTAAAGCGCCTAGAGCATGTTGTGCTGTCATGTAGAAGAAAGGAGCGGTCATTATTTTCGCGCCACGACTGTCTTACTATTCTACGGAATCACGAAAAATATGAGGAAAAGCGTTTTTAAGACAAAGTGGGTACTTTTTGCTATGTGTCTCCTCTAAGAAGCATTCCTTTTCCGCTTCAGTAAAGGTCGATCTTAATCTATCACTTCGGGTTGCGCCGTGCTTTCTGCTTCTGGGTGATATTGTTAAGGCTTTTCATGCGCTTGCTTGACCCGTTTCATGACCATTGGAGAGTCTAACGTCCGGGAAGTCCTTCAGACGCAAATAACCCGCAGTGGAGGCTCACGATGGTGAATCTACAACTGACCTAGGAACGTGTGAGGCTTGTGGGCACGCGTCACCGCCAGCTATTAGTCCTCCGTCACCGTGGATTGTACTAATTTCCTGTCCATCCAGATGTGCCAGCCAAAGGAGTAGATGACGGAATAGCTTCTGGATACCGTATCGATCCATGTTCTCTGGCTGGACTTCATCATTGCTCAAATAAAACTAACGATTTCCATGTTTGCACCGCTAATTGAGTGCGTGAGTCATCCAACCAACGCTCTGAACATTCCGCTTCCATGGCATTCTGTTGTGTTTGATGTGCCACCCGCCAGGTTTCGGTCGCTTTAGAGGAGCGGGTCTGCTCGGTTTCGATATCCTGACAGTGGCGGACTTCTAGGTGGTGCTTCTGACTCGATAACGGTGGTTTTCTTAAACAGCATTAATAGCCATTGATTATTCATTTTTCTCGCTGACGAAATGCGTATGAACGCCATGGTCACCACGGCGGCTGCCTTCTGGAGACTGACACGAATGTGTCCGACCCTTGGCTTGACCTATGTATCCTGAGGGATTCTCTGTGGTTTCCTGACGTATTAGGTTGGAAAAAAAAGTCTCTTCACACTTCGAATTTTTTTTTACCCTTCCCCTTGTAAACGCACTAGCCAATGTTGATAGCTGATTTCGTAATCCTATCACACTTGTCTACTGTTCGCACGCGGACACAGGTTAAGACTCTTCTTGTAATTCGTTATCCATCCAATCTTCCGAACTCATTGCCAGATCTACCTCATGGCCATTTTCAGCACGGCATTCTTCATGAATTCATTATGGAATCCACAGCACGTCAGGCAGCAGACCAAATTGACCATATATATGGCTTGGGATCTACTACTCATCGCGCCTGTTATGAGTGGTTCGGAAAGTATTTAAAGGGATATTATTCACTGAGGGCAAAGCATGGTCAGGAAGGCCAACTGAATAGGACGACACTGAATTACTCCACTTTCTTCGTACTGATAGTTGGCAGACGACACGTCAGCTGGCAGAGAAGCTCGAAGTGTCTCATAGGATAGTAGGAATCCATCTGAAGAATCTTGGCTTTCATGGAAATTTGGAGCTTGGATTCCACATGCCCTGTCAGACACTCAGAAAGGTCGACGGCTCTCCATCGCTGCTTCTCTTCTGTCCAGATAAGGAAGAAAATCGTTTCTTCCGCAGATTGTGACAGGCGAAGAGTCCTGGGTTCTGTGTGCCAACTTCCGAGGAAAAGGCAATGGGTACAAAAGGGAGAGAGCCCTAAGTCTGATCTCAAGCCCAATGTTCACGAAAGGAAGATTCTCTTCAGTGTTTGGTGGGATATCAGAGAAGTGATTTATCGGCAAACTCTCAGAAGTGGAGAGACACTTACTGCTGTCACATACTGCGGCCAACTCCACAAAGTCGTCGCAACTCTCTAAGAAAACAGGCCGGAGAAGTCGAAGGTGATGATCCTGCATGACGATGCAAAACCACATGTTGCAAGACTCACAAGAGAAACAATAAAGGAGATGGGCTGGGAGGTAATGCCACATCCACCGTATAGCCCTAACCTCGTTCGTGCCGACTACCATCTCTTCCGTGCTCTCAAGCAAGAAATTGGAGAGAAATATTTTGGAACGGATGAAGACCTCAAAAATTGGATTCATCAATGGTTCGACTCCAGAACTGCAGTCTTTTAAGCGAGAGGAATTGGAAAATTACCCAGTCTTTGGAGAAGTGTAGTGGGACGAAATAGAGTTTATCTCAATTGATTTGACTTTGTAGTTGTGAAGTAATAAATCTTTGAAAAAAAATGAAAAGACTTTTTTCCAACCTAATACGATGCTCTTACATCTTCCTTTCGGTATTGAACACTTGACCATGGTCAATCATACAACCTGTCGAAGCTCGTCTAAAAAGCAAATCTAATGGCTTATTCTTCTGGATTGCGGCGCCTTCTGCACCCCTAACTCCACCTCTTAGGCGCCTGGGGGATATTTTTAAGACTATGATTAGTAGAACTGACGAAGGATCGCCTATGATACGGCAGCCTTCGAAAGATAGGGACCGAAAGAGGATTGGCAAACAGCTTCCTACCCCCACCCCCTTCGATGAAACTTGAAGAACAAAATGCGTTCATCGTTGGCTTCTCTATGATCTCTTGAAGGACTTGGGTCCGGTCAACAAATAACGTAGAATCTTTCTACATATGTATGTGAAAAAAACAGTACTAGTCGTTAATTTAGCCTACATCGGAGAAGAGGTAACAGGCCAGCCAATCAGAGCACCGATCGCATATGGAAAGCACCTTCCAGCGGCGTGAATGGTTTGGTGCGTCGTTATTATCCTCCCCCCCCCCCCCCCCCACCCATGTGGACCATATTAACAACTGGCGCCCAAAAACTGATCCGTCTATCTGTCCTTTCGTCTATGCAAAATTACTGACCGTTAGGCTCGCAACGCTTTTTGATTGATTTCCAAGTGACCGCCTGAATTGGAAGTCGTGTGAATATGACGGATGGATGGGATTCGCAAAAAGTATAAACAGTATTGACCGGTCAGGCGATATCGATCGATTGCTCTCTTCACCATAGAAGGAGAAATCCCACGGAGCGCATAAAATTGTTGGATATATCTTGGTCGATTTGCTGTAATCCAGCTATCTCCCTTGCACTGATTATCGACGTTTCGATTATCGTCAGCCACGAAGAACGTTTGCATTCATCGGTGTCACGTGGCCCAGTTGATCCTCCTCGGTCTACGAGCCCCGAGAAATCTGTCGCTCATGAAGAAGTGCATGAAACAGACGTGAAAATCCGTGTTTTTCCTTTTACCATCTCTTCGAGATTTTAGATGTTTCCTCATCTCAACAGTGGAGCGGCGAAGTTGTGTGCAGTCTTGTTATATTTGAGTAAATCAGCCTGTCAATCAGCCAGCCCGTCCGTCCATCGGTTCAAAATTAATGGCCCCCGGTAACCCATAGTGTAGGGTGTTTAGTGTGATTTGCGCATCTATGCTGTCTCACGAGATTCTACGACCGATTCAGATGCTATCCCATGATTTGGGGGCCTTTCAGTTCAGGGGATGTGGTGGTGTGGCATGGGTGATGCACGCAATTGGCCCTTTACGGTTGTCCCTCCCGACTAGGATAGATCCGCTGCCCGTTTTCGATTCACAACGCGTTTCCACTGATCGATTTGCAGTTATGGATCACCGTCCAAGTTTTTTGGAAATCATGTGAATATGATGGCCACTGAACGGGATTCTAAGAACCCACAGTATCAGTATTGATCGCATTCTATTGACTGTTAGGGCGAAGTCCCTGGTAGTGTATATCCCACTTGAACAAGGAGAACCACTCGACTTTTCGAGTAATTTACTTGAAACTTACAATCTCATTTGTATCACCTTTCGTCGCCTGCTACCAACGTCACCATTAGTCCACGCCATGTGCCAGAGTGGCCCGGTGAGTTCCACTCGCTCGAGCAGCTTGATGGACCCTGCAGTTCTCGCTAGGGGCATTCATGAAGATGTCCGAAACCTTCGTCATGGGTGTGAAGACATTTTCGCGTCGTTCTCGTCTGCCTCTCCCTTAGTCGTTTTGCCTACATCGTTCCGTTTCTATGCCTACGGTACGGTTAACTTCCCAGGTATGAATCACAGTACTGTTCCTTTCAAGTGAGTTCCTTTCTGCTTACTGCAGACTGAAACGCTAAAGTGATCGCATTCTTCTGGAAGGCGCTTCGTCATCACTACGTCGCTATGAATAATGTTGACGACTATCTAATACTAGAGGTAGCGGAAGCCGGAGGTTTTTCCAACCCCTTAGGTATAGCAACTGCTTCGATTCTTGGCTTTTAAAATAAGATTCGACTAACACTTGTGGTTCTCGGCTCACATCTTTGTAGCTCCAATAGCTTACCGCCCTAGTTCTTCGCGAGTAACTGCGATTCTACCTACATGAACCCCTTTGTGCCTTACTAGTGTTCTACAACTTCGCAGCAAATTTTTTCATCATTATTTCGTTATTGTTTAATATGTCATCGCCATTATTTATTTATTTACACAATATAGCGCTCCCAAAGAAGCACAAAATGGACACTACAAATCGTAAAGCACATACGCAAAGAAAAAAGAATTATTACTGTATAATAATAGAAGTCAGAAACAAATCTGAACAAACTAACTAAGCCATCTTTCTCAGTAACAAGTGAATGCAGAAATTCAATTCTAGAAAAGTCTAACAGAATCAGTAAAGGAATCTATCAGGAGCGAACTCATCATTATCATCCTCCATTTTCTTTCGTCATTCATTTCATTCTTCATCTTCATACATCATTCCTAATCCGTCATACTCAACTCTTCATCCTTCATTTTAATCTTTCATCCCTCATTCTTCACTTTCCTTCGCTCCTTTACCTTCATCCTACATTTTTCATTCGTCATTCTTCATGCTCCTACTTCATCCCTCAGCTTTCATATATCATTCTTCATCCTTCATTTTTATCCTTCATCCTCCACTCTTCATTCGTCAATCTTCGTCTTCATTGTTCAGATTTCATCCTTCATCCCTAATCATTTTTTCTTCACACTTCATTCATCATTCTTCCTTCTTCATGCTTCATTCTCTACTCTTCATCTCTCATCCTTCATTTTCACCTTTCATCACCTCATTCTTCAATTTCCCTTATCCCTCACTCTTCATCCTCCATTCTTCATTCGTCAGTCTTCATCGTCGTTGTTCAGATTTCATCCTTCATCCCTACTCCTTTTCTTTACACTTCGTTCATCATTCTTCCTTCTTCATCCTTCATTCTTTGTTCTTCATCTTTCATCTTTCATCCTTCATCCTTTGTCCCCCCTCTAGAAAAGGTGCCCACAAGATGGCGAAGATTCTTAGATTTGAATGGGGATTACCTTGTATGTATTCCAAACCGTTCGATCAACCTAATAAGTGAACCGTTCCCCCCCCCCCTCCACCCCTCTTCTCTTCTGTGGTTAATGTATTGGTTTTGCGATGGGGCGACGTGAATTCCAGGCGGCCTTTTAGACGGCACGTTCCTCGGCATGATGTGTTGTAATATTGTCAAAAATATCGATGATTCAACGGCGTTTCACAATCGCCTTCAGCACCGATGACTAGCACTATAAGACCGTGGTTCTGCTGGTGCTTTTTGGCAGTCACGTCACTCTACTGCTACATTCTGACGAGTGTTTTAAGGCTGTCCTTGTCTCCCCATCACTGCCATCGTTCTTGGATATGGCGCATCCTAGAGGCCAAAGCTGACACTACTCCAACTGCGCTGATGATACTTGGTTTACACTCCAGTAACGACATTGCCGTTCGGCACAGTGTCTCTTCACATGTGACGAAAATAATGACCGTTTTTTGTTGGCACATGAAGGCTAGCCTTTTCTAAAATGTGTATAGAAACCGTTTTTGAACGCTACAGGTTCAGCAAAGACTCGCATTTTTTACTCAAATGCAAATGAGGTACACACTTGTCGTTAATACGATACTCAAGAGGAGGCGTGAAGGCCAATCACAGCCAATAAGAACAGAGGACGGATCTGCGTAGCATACGTCAGCCAATCAAAGGCACCGACCGTACTTACCCCTTAGGGTGGGTGCTGCCTTCAACGATGCGGCCAGTTTAGCCAGGTGTCCCCTCTCCCATGTAGGCCACATTAAAGACTAGTGCCGAAAATGGTTGATGTCCTTTAGAATCCTCTTTTCGTATTTTTGGATTTTCTATTTCTTTTAGGCTTTATTCCTATTGTACAACTACTGTGAGGCTACAGTAAGTCATTCTCTACAGATCTATCGGTATTCATAGGGAAGCAGGCCCTTGTATGTATAAGGAGCTCCAAAATATGGCCCACCTGTGTCAAAATTAACCACGTCTTGGAGTTTCTTTCTTTGCGCAGACTGCGCTCTCCTTCGCGTCAGCGAAGGTATACACTGCAGGCACAGGTACCGCTTTCATTTAAGAATTGATCAGCCACTTTCTAGGTGGCGATGTCCGTTCCTCCTCGTGGTGCCACTGGAAACTGCTCGCTTCTGCGAGCTAAGCCAAGCACGGACATTCGAAAGCAGGCGACAGGCCCTGGTGACAGGCCGGCCTACGAACAACCCAATGTCACATCGTATGGGTGTATGTCAGTTCATGTTTTTCGAGATAATGCTACGGCGTCCGCGGGAGCCGACGCGCACTCGCAAAGCCCGGCGAGTGTGAGAAGTATGCGAGGGTCCCTGGTGCGAGGACGGCATCGGGGGGCAACTGAGCTAGTCCGAAAGTCCCGTAACGTAAGCAGGACCCGCGTAGCAACGCTGAATGTGGGTACGTTGACGGGCCGCTCGTGCGAGTTGGTAGAAGCACTGGAGCGTAGAAGAGTTGATTTCTGTGCGGTGCAGGAGACGAGGTGGTCCTGCCGCAAGTCAAGAGATATAGGACGTGGCTTCAAGGCCGTTCTATGTGGAAGTCCCAGGACCACCAGTGGTGTTGGTATAATCGTCTCCGAGCGTTTCCGAGACTCGATTGTAAGCGTCGAGCGCTTTGACGATCGATTGATGAAGATCGTTGTCGCCGCTAAGGAGCGACTCTTCCACTTCTTCTCTGCGTATGCTCCGCAGACTGGCTGTTCCGATCAAGCCAAGGATGAGTTTTGGAGCCTGCTTGATGAGAAGACAGCAGAGGTACCGTCGAAGGACGTCATCATCGTCGCTGGTGACCTCAATGGGCACGTAGGCGCTACGAAAGACGGGTACAGCTGTCATGGTGGATTCGGCTATGGGTTGCGTAACACAGATGGTGAGCGTATCCTTGAATATGCGGATTCGCATAACCTCACCATAATGAACACCGTGTTTCGCAAACGCAACTCCCACCTTATCTCGTTCTATAGTGGGAACACCAAGACGCAGATAGACTTCGTCCTTGTGAGAGATCGTGACCGAAATCTCGTCACAGACGCGAAGATCGTGCCGTATGAAACGGTCGCCCCACAGCATCGTCCGCTGATCTGTACTTTGAAGATCGCTCCTCCGAGGCTGCAGCAGGTTGAGCGATGCGGTGCTGCAAGAATCAAGTGGTGGCGAATGAAAGAGAAAGAAGCAGCTGTGATTTCTCGCGTACGGTTACCGACAGTCACGACTGTCGACGAAACTTGGAAGAAAGTGACCGACGCGATACTTCAAGCTGCGAGGTCAGAACTTGGCACTACGAAGCCTGGACGACGAAAGGTCAACATGCAGGCATGGCTGTGGACGAACGAGGTGAAAGAAAAGGTTCGAGAGAAGAAAGCGCTTTATCATGTGTTTCTCGGCGACAAGACCGCCAATAATTGGCAAAGGTACCACGAAGCGAAAAAGGCTGCCAAGAAGGCTGTGGCCGTAGCAAAAGCCACTCATTACAATGATGTCTACGAAAAGCTTGAGTCGCGCGATGGTGAGCGGTATTTGTACCGACTTGCGAAAAACCGTCATCGCCAATCCGAGGATATAGAGAAGTTCTTTGGCATCAATGATGAGAACGGCCATCTTCTGACAGAGCGCAAAAAGGCATTGAAGCGATGGTGCGATTATTTCGAGGGAATTTCGACTGAAGAGTTCCCTCATCCGGCCGTCCCTTCTGTGGCTCCTATCCACGGTCCCGTCCACAAAATCACTGTGGAGGAAACTGATGCGGCTCTGAGGATGATGAGACCGGGCAAGGCGACTGGTCCAGATGACTTGCCAGCTGACTTATGGAAGTCGAAGTTCTGGTACTCTGCTGAGTGGTTGGCCAAGTTTTTCAACCAGGTTGTAGCGGAGAAGAAGGTGCCTGATGTTTGGCAGGAAAGTACGACGATCCCGATTTGGAAGAAGAAGGGCAGCCCTGCAGACTGCTCAAATTACCGTCCGATTCGGTTGCTCTCGCACAGCATGAAGATCTTCGAGCGAATCCTCGATAGCCGAATTCGCGAAATCGTCAAGCTTTCCAGCAATCAGTGCGGCTTCGTGGCTGGTTGTGGCACTATCGATGCCATACATGCCGCCCGTCTTCTGGTAGAGAAGCATCGCGAGAAACAGAGGCCGGTGCATCTTGCCTTTCTCGACTTGGAGAAGGCCTTCGATCGCGTACCGCGTGAGGTTATATGGTACGCCCTACGACAGCACGGTGTTCCCGAAGAACTTGTAGAGTGGGTGCGAATGCTATACTCTTGTCCAAAGAGTCGTGTGCAAGCGGCAGCAGGAACCTCGACGGAGTTTCCCATCTCTGTTGGGGTGCACCAAGGATCTGCGCTTTCCCCACTCCTCTTTGTTGTCGTAATGGATGCCATTACGCGAGATCTTCAGAAGCTCGTCCCTTGGACGTTGCTATATGCTGATGACGTGATGCTCGCCTGCGAAGACAAAGGTGAGCTCGAGCGAGAGGTGCAAGCTTGGTGCGACCGCCTGGCCATGTTCGGACTCAAATTGAACGTCAAGAAGACCGAGTATTTCACGACTGACGTAAATGAGTCCGGCTCCATTAAGATTAACGGTACTGAGCTTGCACGCACTTCGGTGTTTAAATACCTGGGATCAGCAATAGCCTCTGATGGCAGTCTGATGGTTGAAGTGAACTCACGCGTGAGTGCAGCTTGGTCGAAGTGGCGCTCGTTGACTGGAGTACTCTGCGACAAGAAGATGCCAGAGCGCTTAAAGTCGAAGATCTACAAAACCGTCGTCCGGCCGGTAGCGATGTACGGAGCTGAGTGTTGGCCTGCGACAAAGGAAACGGAAAGTCGCCTCAGCGTAATGGAAACGAAGATGCTGCGCTGGATGGCTGGAGTCACACGCCTGGACCGCATCCGAAACGAGGCTATCCGGCAGAAGTTCGGTGTCGCGCCGATAGCGGACAAGATGCGTGAAGCTCGCTTACGATGGTACGGCCACGTTCTGCGTGGAAATGAAGACAGCGTCCGTAAGATAGGCCTTAACTTCGTAGTGTCTGGAAAACGGCCTAGAGGGCGCCCAAAGCAGCGCTGGGCTGATACGTTACACAAGGACTTTAAAGTAGCTGGTGTCCACCCTGATCTAGCACGGGATCGGGAAAGATGGCGACATGGCACCAGAAAAGCGGACCCCGTCATGAAGCGGGACAAACGCTGAAGAAGAAGAAGAAGAAGATCAGCCACTTTCTAGGGTGGTCTCCACGATTTTGCCCAGAAGTAGAACACATGGCGCAATCTTAAGGCGCAGATCATCAGGGCACACTTCCTACCCTATGGTGTTTTAGTGTGAAGAAGACTGACAAAAGGGACGCGATGGAGGTGGCCACTAGCCCATCATCTGATTCGGGTTCGATTCCTCCTCCAGACCGTCGAAGTTTTCAAGCCTTCAGACCCAATCAACCCAAAAAATCGTGTAGCTTTAGAGTGCACGGCTTATTCCAATCGAACGGGTTAGTGGTTGATGTTACTTATTACTACTGATTATTGCTTTTATTATTATCTTTACTTATGTCTGATTGAAATTTTAAATTGCGTTTCAGAAAACTAAAAAGTTGGACAATTAATTTAATCAAGATGAATATAGATGTAAAATTTGAATAAATTTTACTATAAAGTATAAATTGCAAATTTTTCAACTGAGAGTTTGGAAAGAAGTCTAAAAGTGACGTTTTTGCTTTTGCTTATTCGTAGTGAAGCGAATGAGGAGTTAAAAGATCAGTTTTCAAAAATTTCAAGAAGCATTGATATTACCTCGAGGTTTCGCTCATCGGCTCGACGAGGATTAGAATTCATAAGGAGTTCATTGCCGGTCTGCCCCTAGAGCATTTTTCCGCCCGTCGGAGGGAATTCTCTGGAAAGTCGCTGACTCAGCCCACCAGCCAGCCTCGGTCGGGAGACAAACATTCGTCGTTGTTGTTGTCGTTGTCGTCGTCTGGTCGTCGAGGCGACCATTTCGCAATGTTCCTTTTCAATCAAGGCGTGGGCTGCTCATAACACGGGTGCTTATTGAGTGGATCTCCTTCTCTTTACGTTTTTGTTGAGGATAGAAAGTCCCTTACGGACGAAAGGCTCCGTTTCTGGTTCATTCGGCCTACATACTCAGCTTGAGGATGACCTCAGTCAGCGGCTGAAAGCTCCACACTTCTTCCCCTTTACCATTCTCGTTCTCGAATATCCAGAATTCCTTGTTCTCGACTGCTCCAACTGCATGCAGCATTGCCTTGCATCGTTATGCCAGGCAGACCTCTCGTTGATCAACCACTGACAATTGAGTGAAGCTGTGACAAGGACAGCTCAAGTTCTGAAGCCCCCAAGAGGTGAACTGGGGATGAATTTCAAGTGGAGTGAAAGCACGACTACCTGTTGTGAGGAACTCGCCGATAAATGACCGACTGCCCACTTGTGACAGATTTTGAAACGGCAGTTGAACTGGGTTTTAGACAGCAAGGCTCGCTCTATTTCGCCCGTAGTTTTTTATTGTGACGCTTCCACGCATTTACACAAATCACGTCTTATCTAACGCCGCCATTTTAAATCATCTCAAACCCTCGTTGTGGTCAACTGGGAGCTGAACTGTAGTTCACCGAAGAAATTTGGTAGCTGTTGAACAATCCTCCTCCTAAAATTTAACGAAATTCTAAGGCGGCCAGCGTTAATTCCTTTAAAAAATCGTACTGAAAAGTGGCTAGTTCGACTGCTGATGACACTCCTTTCACTTGCCGGTCAAATTTAATTGGTGAACAATTCTCCTTCAGTTGACCGCTGCAAGTGTCTGAGATCGCCTGCATTCATCAGTAGTTGACTTCAATGATTTTTTTATCTGGCACCGTCATTCTATATATGAGCTCAAAAATATTATTTATATGCAAAATATTTTGAAGCAAAATTACTTCATGGATTAAAATCCAATATGTGCCACCACGCCAACGCGTTCACATTATTCTTTAGCATTTTTATTAGTTATTGTTCATGCTTAATATTTTTTATTTTTCCCTACTACAAAATTCTCTCAATTCTTCGCCACAGTTTTCTCAATTTAAAAAAGCATAAACTCCGTAGGCGTTCAAAAAATGAAAGATATGTGATAGGAGTTTCACCCATTGATGACCACCTTTTCCGCGGCAGTTCAGCAGAATTTCTGTCGCAAGGTCGTTCGTGTTTTTCGCGGTTCCCTTGCATATCCTCTCTATTTCTCCCTCTATCCTTTATTTTTCACTTTCTTCTAAGTTACATGTAGCGCAGTCGGAGGAGGTGCTGGCTGTCGTTGGCATCCGATTCCTGGTTCCTGGTTCGGTTTTCCCGCATAGGGCAACCAAGCCTTCAATCCATCTGGAGTCGATGAGTTAGTGCCAGACATGTCTCTGGAGTAAAACACTGATTTCTCTGTCCGCTGGCCACCGCAACTCGCCATAGAGGCCGAATACGCATCTATTGCCTCTACGGTGTCGTGTAGAAGTGAAATGCATGGATAGAGGTTTCAGTTGGCCTGGGCGAAATCCGAATTCTGAATCGATGTGTGGTGCACGCGACAGCTAGCACCATCACGCTTCATTTGTCCTGGCATAGAATGGTAGATATTTCTAGTGTTTCTGTCAATTATTCTACGGATCTAGAGACATCAATAACTCTTAGTGGTTTATCTGTCCGCTTAGCTGAATAATCCCGACTTTGTTTACCCATCTGGGCGCATCTGGTGTACTGGTGTAAGGCGACGTCTTGTGCGGAGTTTCTGATTGAGGTCTTTCAAGGCTCTCAACCAGGGCAACTGTAGCAGTGGCTGCTATGTATAACAACAATCCTAGCTATTTACTGCTAGGGTAGGCCGAAGTTTTCTACAAATCTGAGAGGCATCCTGAGCTAGCGCTTCCCGTAGATTTTCAAATTTTCATTTTATGAGACTTCATGTGGCTGGTAATTTTTTGAACCAAAATTTTTCGTTCAATTTTCGTTGAACCTTCAAATTTCGTTAAATCTACTTCCGTACTGTTGTCTTAAATGAGAGCTCAGGACAACCTTTTATGCACCATTTTCACGTCAAACTGAACCTCTTCCAAGTCAAAGAAAGCACCTTTTGATTTAGACTGGCACTCTTTTTTGATTTAAAAAATTAAGTAAACCTTTCCATGGAAGTGCTATGTAAAATTCGCCTTTTCTAAACAGTGACTGCAGCGATTTTTCTCGATTAAAAATTTTATTCCTCTAGCTAAAGAAATGGTTTAAAAATTTAAATTAAATAAGCTTATATGGAGATGAAAAGGTTCGTTTCGGCACTACTTTCAAACGAACCTTTGTCATAACATCTCCCAGGCGGCCTGTCATTGAAAAGGAAAATGTTATAACTTCTTCGCAACTTCAAACTGTTTTATGGTAAAGACTTACGAAAAATTAACATTTATTTTGACTTATCACCTTTATTTTTATTAAAGGGCAGAAGCGTCACCGCGTTCTTCAGAGCGTATAAAAGACAAAGGAAGTTGGAGAAATTAATAGCATAACATCACAGCAATTCTGCTCGAGATGCAAAGATCGCGCCATGCAGTCGTCTAGCACGCTGCGATTTTCGTTTGATCTCTAGCTCTATCATAAATCGAGTCCAGTCACGTTTCGGCTGTTTTCATCCAGGGCGACCATTTTTTCCATCCTTCCGAAGTGCGTGAATTGGTACCACGTTCAGAGAAAACTGAAAAGGATTTCACTATGACTTGTCCATCGACTGGCCACCGAAAATCATTGTATAGGCCAAATAGGCATGCAAATTGCTCCCGCGATATCCCGTAGAGGTAGAGTGCGTGGCCCATTCGAAGAGGGAGCGTCCTTTATCCTTCATCCTTTACGGGAACTTCCGCAGGCGTAGTTGCTCCGTGCCTTAAAAGCAATGCCCTAAACAACATTTTCTGTCAGAAGTGGAACCAATTATTCGATCTTTTGTTGTAGATCATTCCAGGGAATATACCTAAACGTCCTACTACTTTAATTATTTTTCATTTCTGAAATAATTTTAAAAAATATGAAGTCCTCGGTTGTGAGCGTCCCGCTATTCGTAGATTGGCCATGCATTGCGAACTCCCAATTAGTTGAGCCGTTTGAAGGTGACTCAACCTTTGCAGTATCAGCCAATGCTTACTATCCTTGTCGCACCTCGTTCAATAAGTCTGACAGTGGCGGTGACCTTGCAGTAAACGTGCGGCTCTATTAGTAGGCGTTTGACGAGTCAGAAAACCCTTTATGGCCGACCGCAGCGGAGGTGCGCCTCGCTGCCTGCACCGGTAGGATGTTCTTTCAGGCGTGAGGACTCCCATGAGGTGTTGCAGGGCGAAATCAGCCGAGAGAAGGGGTTGTTTCTTAGCGTTTCGCTTACGCTGCATTGGCTTATCGCTGATTGAGTCACCCTGGTTGATTAGCGGTTGTCCGCCGGTGATTCCTCCAAGGGTTTACTTCATGAGCGTTACTAGCTGGTCGGTTCCTTCTCTTCTGAAAGATGTGGCTTAACACTGTTCTTCTGATGCCAGATTCATCAACCGCTTACCGCCCTTTAACGTGAAAATACCGCCAAACCTGATGCTGATGAATATCATGTCAGGGGTTTGGCGGTATCTTCACTGTTAGAGGACCGGCGCTATCCTAGTTGGGGGGGGCGAAGGACAATTTTTCCCATTTCTGTATATAGACGCGTACTATAAACACCGTGTATTATCAAAACTACACAACATTGGAAATAAATGTCGAAAACAAGGAAAATGATCAGAACAAACAAGGAAATGGGCATGGTCTTCAACAGGTGCCGCAGCGAGCACTTCTTAACAACGCGCGCGCTCCGCGGCCAATTGCACCTGCATGCTTCGCGTCTTCTTCCATGCTCAGACGTAATATCAGGAAATGCCAGCCTGATGCACCCCGGTATGGTACACGCCAGAAGAACGGTATAGGTGTGTAGGATTAGGACATGCCTGATAAGCCAGTGAAACGGGAGCCTGCTGTTGTTTCTACCATACAGTGCGCGTCGACATTTTCTATGTAGCGATACGCAGTTTGCGGTAATAGGATGAATTTTGATCTGCATCCTAAACCCATCCGTTTTTCAACTAGTTTTCGAATATATATATATATATATATATATATATATATATATATATATATATATATATATATATATATATATATATAAAGGATAAGGATAAAGGACGGCGTTACTCAATCCCTTCTGGGATGCGCCAGCGCATTCTACTTCTACGGGATGTCGTGGAGGCGACATGAATGCGTATTTGGCCATACAATGACTTGCGGTGGCCAGCCGATGAACAAGTCAGCGCTCTATCCTTCCCAGACAAGTCTGGTACCAATTCACCGACCCCGGAGGGATGGAAGGCTTGGTTGGCCTGGGCGGAAAATCCGAACCAGGAACCTGGTATCGGGTGCACGCGACAGTCGCGCCTCCTCCAACTGCGCTACACGCGCCCAATATATATATATATATATACATATACATATATATATATAGTTAACCGACAGTTTCTTCATTATTTTTGTTCTATATCGTTTTGTATATCCTCTAATTTTTTTTTTATCCATTATACATAGCACAGAAGATAGCTGGGTTCTGTACCGTAATTGGCACTCTTCGGTAGAATGGGCTGTCCAACTGGTATTATATTATCGGTCCCAACCTATGCTGTGTCCTGCGGCTGGTATTCGCTCAATTTTAATCAATCTTCCGGTCTTTTTTCGATGATTTCCCGTTGTATTTTATTTTGTTCCACTTTTTCATCTAGCTTTTTTTCATCTTCTCGACCAGCCCACCACATCAATCATGTCGATGTAATGAGACTTACCCTGATTGCTGTTCGAATAGCCTCCATGTGGATGAAGCTACTTTTTAATGCCAGTGAGAATTTACCAGTATGCGACCTAACCCACATGTGGTTAGGAAGAAAAGAAGTGTCGTTGTCTGTTACAATATATTTTGCTCGAAATTAAAATGCTAGCTCGCTAGCTTGTTATTGCTCCATCTGCTCACTCCGCATATTAATTATAGGACATTTAAATGAGGTTCGGGTGTTTCTAAATGGGAGGGTGGTTCGTGTGTTCTTAAATAGGACGTAGGTATCGAGATAAGGGATTAATCTGCTCTACCAGTTCGTTTTCTTTCGAAGATTCCCTTATCAGGAGGTTTTTATAATGAAACTGTGGTCAAATATTTGATCTAATTTCTTTTCAAAGTTTTAGTTAATATTTTGAACTTAATTATGCCATTATTGTCCTTTTTAAATTCAATTCAATTATGCTGTTAATCAGTGTTAGGGCATTGTTCATTATGCCACCCCATCGGCCAACACAATTGGAACAGTGGAGTTCAGTGAAAAAATCGATCGCCCCAATCGATATCGCACCTGTATAGAATAGAAATATCGATTGGTGTTGATTGATTGAGTCATATTTCTCCTCTTCAGAAGCATGTCCATCGGCAATTGCTTTCGATGGTTTCTATGTACTTCAGATGTTGATATCTGTGTCAAATCCATATGCATATCCATACATATGACATTGTTCACTGAATCGAATCAGCAATCAATACCGATCGATGTACGACTTACTGAATTCTCGAGACTATTGTATCTCCGTAATTTCCATCGCATATGGTGAAATCTTCGAAATCGATATATCGATCGGTATTCCTTGGATAAACCATCCATTTTTTTCGCTTCTTAACCAGTCTATCTATCCGATCTTCTTTATGTAAAACGATAACGACCTGTTCTCTATGGTTACCTTCCAGTGTGGACAGATATACAGACGCACAAACTCTTTCACGTCATTCTTAAATAGCACTAGAAGACGTTTAGAATCCTTCTGCGACATACTTTCGGAATTCTTCTACTCCTTGTTCCAGCTAAAATTTCAGTTTTTTCCTTAATATTTAATATTCACATGAAATCTTCTGGAGAGCAGTTCCGTTGCTCGGTTTTTGCCTCGTTTTCCGACGTTCCGAAATGAATGTGGCCCATTTTCAGAAGCAGGAGATGTCCTCACATGGTCCACATGACGACGTGCTTGAGAAGACGTATGGTAATCTGATTGATATACCAAGTAGCGAGCCGTCACATCCGGAGCCCCCGAAGCACACCGATGGAGGAGGTCTGTGCTTTCATTAGGGTACCACTGAGTTGAGTCGATGTTGAAAGTGAATTATCGGTCTTATTAATAGGCGAAGAGTATTCTTTCGTATAGTTCTTATATAGGTTCTGTCCTAGAGTGTCAAAAAATCGGCTTAAAAAATCGCTCAAAACAATTTTTCTCAAAAATGGCGGCTCCAGGAAAGGGGCTGGTCGCCAGAAGACGTTTGTAATGGATGGCGTGGTTCAGTTGGAAGGATGACTTACCACCATTGCGAAGGTGAAAAGTAGACCCTATGGAAGCCGAGGTATTCATACTCGGAGTTGAAGGCACGGCGCGTCCTGCACGACTCTCCCGTCTCTTCGACGACACTTCGTCTCACTAGTACCTAGATGCTTCTAGTACCGTGTAAGCTATAAGAGAATGGCCTTCGTCACCTAGTTTCCCTTCAATGTCCCCTTCTCTTGAAGCCTGTTAGAATTTGAAATGGTGTTTTGCTACTGGTGGACATATGAGTCGTTATTCTGCAAGGAATACAGTCCGCCGGCGCATTTGGTCCCCATACGCCTTCGAAAACACTTACTGGCGCAGTAACGCTGCAAAAAATCAGGTGAATGGAAAGGCCGCGGCGCCGCACGACCTTTTTACGATGGACTATAGGACCTTCATCGAGAATCAAGTCGAAAAGATCGGATATGAAAGGCCACTAGTGGACTTGAAGCGAAGCGTGGATATTCTTAGAAGCAAGTGAGAAGAAGGCTTATGTAGTTTCGGTACTAGTTGTTAATGTGGCCTACACGATTAGAGAGGACGTACCATAATAAACAAGCCGCATCGAACGGGCATGCCAACTGAGAGCCCGCTTTGACCTGATTGGCTGGAACCTTTTCGGGCAGTGCTCTGATTGGTTGGTTCCTCTCTGTGGCTGGCTGTGAGCTTGTCTGGTGTGCACGTGCACTTCGAGCGGTCTAGATGTCTTCAACATTCCTCACTCGTTTACTCCACTCACACGAAGCCTTCTGAGCGTCACTATCATTAGAAACCCATCCATTTAATCAAAGTGTCAATCGATCTCGATCAATTTGTAGCTATCGATTTTCTCACCCAGATGACATTTTTGAGCTTTCTGATGACCCATAACCTCTCGTTTAAATTCCTTTGAAACGTTGGCTTTGTTTTTATAACGTATTTCATGTTGACAGACGCAAGGGAGGCAGTCGGACGAGGTGCCACCTGTCACATGCATCCGTTACTAGGTTCTTGGTGCGGATTTCCCTCCCCTGGCCGACCAATCTTTTATCCTTCCGTGAATTGGCACCAGGCTTCTCTGCGAGTATAAAGCGCTGACTTGTTCATTGGTTGACCACTGCAAGTTATTGTATGGCGAAATACTCATTCAAATTGCCTCCACGACGTCCCGTTGAAGTGGAATGCGTGGCGCATCTCAAAAAGGGATTGATTAACGCTTTCCTTTCCTTATCTTTTATTTCGTGTTGGGAGAACCGGAACATTCTAATAAATACCAGCAATTTGTAGACATTGCTAGTTATCTCCAGGGTTGTTACGTGTCTGGTCCCCGACTGGTACTAGTCGTTAATGTGGACTACATAGGGAAAGAGGGGAGCACCAGAAGAAAAGTCCGCAACGTAGGGGATCTGATTGGCTGGCGCGTGTTCGGTCTGCGCTTTAGTTGTCTGTGATTGGCTGGCACGTTTCCATATTCACTACTTCTACCAGTTTCAACACGGTAATGTATAGTTATAGTAACGAAACGTGGGAAAATGAACCGTTTGCTTTCAGATGCTTAGTATCGGGAGTGAACTTCCTATTTTGGACAGCAGTATCACCTGTATCACCTGTCGTTCCAATGATCATAGACTTGCTCAAGCGGGCGCCAGCAGCGTCTCCATTCGTCCCTGTCGCTTGCCAGAGTGCTCCAATGGATCCTCTCGCTTGAGGACACGAAGAGCGTCATGTCGGTTGTTCAGGGCTTTCATGAAGAAGTCCGACCAACGCGTTCGTGGGCGTCCTGGTGTTCTCTTGACATCCCGCGGAATCAGTGACGGCTCTCGTCCAGCGAGCGTCTGCGAAGCGCATTACGTGGCCGGCCCACCTAATTTTCGACAATTTCGCCCACGCGACAGTGTCTCTGAACTTGAATTTTTGCTCGACAAGTCGTCACTGTGACCTACATGGAGAGAAAGGCACACACCAGGCCAACTAGGTCGCATTGAAGAGCTCGCCCCCTGGAGAGGATGTTTTTAGGCTTTGATTGGTTGGCGCGCATATGATGTGTACCCTTACTGGCTCTGATTGGCGGGGGCGTTCTCACCTCCACATGTAGGCCACATTGATGGCCTACACGAATGTTTCTAAGTATAGAACTTTGACCTCGGCCAGGTTAATGCATAGGAAAATACCCATTGTTGCCGAGAATGCATTAAGGTAGTGCCAGTTGTTTTCAGACCACGCGTCCAGCGATTCAAAGCAAAATACGATGAATTCGTTCGATTTGCTTGGCGATGTCCATGTGAGTTCTTCGATCGCTCTTTGAGGTTTTAATTGTCTCTGCATCGAATACCTGTTGCAGGACCCGAAACCGGTTCCGACGGTTCCTGAACAGCAACCGACACATGTATATGATCACTACCACGGTACTCATGACGGTATGTTTCATTGACAAAGTGCACATTAATGATAATTCCTTGACATCACATGGAAGCATAATGCATGGCGCATTCCATACAGTGATTAACAAACACGGATGTATTCTTGTTGTCCTATCCTATAAGCGCGGTGCCGCACCTACATTTGCTTCGGTAGTACGGCTAGGGTTATAGTTCTTGTAATTCGGTGTCGAAGTCTAGGTTCCTATACTCCCCGTCTTAGGCGAGGCAGCTGCGGTGAAGAATAAAATTATCCATTTGGACGTATATTTATTTAGAAATAGGTGAAGTTAGACGCTGAAAAAACGAAATCACCAACAAAAGTTGAATGTTACAACACAACGTATAACAACTTGTTAGTTACCCTGGAATGTGTTTGTCATCGAGCTTCTTAAACTGGCGTAGAGAATTACGTAGCTCTTGTTTTTTGTTGTTGGGAATCTAAAAGACTCAAAAGGCCTAAGAGTCTTCAAAACTTTAAAAACACCACTTAAGACATTTAAAATGCGCTTTGATAGGATGGAGATCGAAGAAGTCGCTATACCTTTTGTTTTCTCGACGTTGTTCTAAAGGACGCAGACTTCTCTCCCTGTCATGGAATCACTGATAGGTTCGCCGCCACGCTCTCCGCGGCGCGTGGCGTTGCTATTGCACAGTGCTCGGTTCCTAGAGCCCTTTAGAAGCTGTTAAAGAGTATCGCCCATGTTGACTCTGCGTTTCGGCGTTCAAGCGCTTTCACCACGTTTCCGTAGAGTTTTTTGTTTGGAGTAACCGGAAAATGGCGAGTGTACTTAAAAAGTGGCTTTTACTCCGACGGTGTTATACATTTGGTTGTGGCAGGTGCACCCGTAAAATTCAGAAAACGAATAGTCTAGAGAGTGGTGAGATAGGGACAATTTCCGCGCTTCGCTGACCCTTTTATTCGAATAATAATGAGAATTCCGCCTTGCATAGGGTTCTCTGCTGTCGACACTGGTACTGAAGGTTTCTTCGGAAGTATCTTACACGAGTTCGTCTCCCGAACTTCATACTAAACAAAACTCCGTCTGCGGTACCTTACACCATTCCTTCGTCTTCCTTAATCTCAAGCTATTGAAGATTCCGTCGTACGGGCAGCTTACGCGGGTTCCTCGTCTCTCACATTCCATACAGTGATCAACAAACCTTTCGAGGATTCCTTCCATTCTCTTGGACTGCTGAGACCTTTGCTAAGGAAGACCCTTTCTGAAGTGTCTTACATGGGTTCTTCGACTCCCTGCACCTTAAGCCACCGACCACATTCCACCGGAGGAGGTACCTTACGCGGGTCCCTCACCTGTCGACCCTCCATGGAAGTCCCTCGTCTCTCGAACTTCGGGCTACTGAAGACACTGTCAGAGGTTGCTCTGACGGGTTCCTTACGGAGGTACTCACATAGAGGTAACTTCCCGTGTCTTTCGGAACTTTAGCTGCTGAAGACCATCAGGGGTTCCTTACGCGAGTTCGCCGTGAGAGTACCTTACGCGGGTCTACCGCCTTTTAGAACAGCAACCATCTGAAGATTTCATTGGAGGTATCTTACGTAGGTCCTTCGTCCGTCTAAACGTCAGTTACTGAAGAAACTGCTCAGGTCGTTCCTCGAGGTGCTACCTTAGCTGTTTTCTCTTCTCTCTAAACCTAAAGCTGTTGAAGATTTCATCGAAGGTACCTTACGCGGGCATCTTGCCTCTCGGAACCTCAATTGCTGGGTGAACATTCCCTCGGAGATTTCTTATGCAGGTTGATAATCTGTTGGAACCATCACCTTCTGAAGGTTCTGTCAAAAGTACCTTATGCGGTTTACTTTTTGCTCTAAATCTTAAGCTATTGGCGATTCTGTCCGAGGTACATTACGCAGGTGCCTCTTCTCCCGGAACCGTAAGCTACAGAAGATTCCCCGGATGCTTTCTCACTCCGGTTTCTCGTTTTACAGGACCACAAGATCTCAAAAAATCGTAATTATTTTTGAAAAGGGATAGTACGTACAAAACCTTGACAGTGGCCGTTATTTTCGCGCCACTAAATCTTGCCACTCTACCAGTCTGTTCCAGAGGCTCCATTCGAGCCGGTAGGCCGTGGTGGTGTACCGCTAGACCAGCTGATCGAAGATCAAGTCGCTGAAGTGCACGGTGATGTCGACGAGGTTCTACATAGAATGCAGGAGACCGATGAGTACAAGCTGCCCGAGCCCAAGGAGGAAGAGCACCATCGTCATAAGGAAGACCGTAAGGGTGTTCTGCTTTCAGGTGATGTGGGTTTGCTTACCTAGGAAATTGCAGGGTACACCCATCGTGACGACGACTCGGACTCGGATCAGCCCGATTTCCGCAGTCAAACCCCAGACGCTGAAGAGTCCACGTTCAACCGTCGTGGACCGCTGACGATACCCGAAGTGCCGGAGGTGAGAAGAGGTGGTCATTGATTGGACCAAGATTCCTATGACTTTACTACGCCTCGTGGCTTACGTACCATACTTTTCGTTATGGAAGATTAAGCATCTTTTAAAGCAAATAGCGATGAGCAAATTCATTCAAAAATTACTTTAAAAATCCCCGATTAAGCTGTAAAAATTTCTTCCAAACCGAGGCAGTGAGTCTTTTATTATGCTCATGGAAAACGTTCATCTTGTCCGGGTCGAAGTTTATTTTTGTTGAAATAATACGTACGATAATAGAAACGGATACGATAAGGAAGGAAAAGGGTTGGCCGGTCTGCACAGCCACATACCTCACGTTCTCCTATATTTTTGTCTTTTCTTACATTATGCGTATATTATGTTCATTGAATTTTCTGAATTATTTTACGACCGTTTACCCTTTCCAGAAGCTTCCATCTCCTACCCAAGGCGAATTCAGCGATCTTGAACAGCCGGATATTTCGCCAATTCGGTAAGTTTCACCTAGTATTTTTGATCCATGTCGCGCATGTAGGCAGCATTGGGAGCAGCGAGCGAGCCAGCCAATCATGATCAATCAGAAGAACCGACCGGACGCACGCCAATCAATCAGGGTGCTGCCCTTAGCCCTAAATGGCACACCCATTGCATACGGCCTGAATGGCAGGTGTTCATCCACCTTCAATGCTGCTTACGTGGAATTAGGACCAAATCGAACCAAAACGTTCAGAGTTTATAGCACCGGAACATTGATGAAAAATTGAAATTATTGAAAAAAAGAATAAAATGAACTTATAGAAATGTAGGAGTTCCGCTTCCGTGTTGCAGTTCGTTTCTGTGATTTTTCAAGGTAAGGCAAAACATTTTTGTGACCACTGATTTTGGAGGTCACTATTATTGTATGCATAAATATTAGTAACGTTATTTCTGAAAATATCAATTGCATAATCTTAAAAAATAAAAATCCTTTTTTTATGAGTCTAGAAATTAGAGAAAATGAGAAGATGATTTGAAATGAAAAAATTGAAAGCAATTTGTACTAGTCACTAATGTGGCCTACATGGGTAGGAGCAAAGCATCAGATCAATCAGGACATTTCGAATGAGTGCGCGCTTTAGAGGTGTCATTTACAATTGCTGACCTCCGTAGTTGTTCATGCGGTGCTCTACTCCGTGGTGTTTGGTTGGCGCGTTGCTGCCTCTACATGTAGGCTTAATCAACGACTGGTGCCAAGTAGATGAAGCAAGAGCTTAAATAAAGGAATCTTCAAAGTTCGACGTACGAAACAGTATGTGCAAAGATGTCCATATAGTGAATGTGGGCATTGGGAGGCGGGAGTGCAGCCGCTAAGCATGGCCAATCAGAGCACCGACCGAACACACACTAACCAATCAGAGCGCGGACTCACACACCCTCTCTGAATGGCAAGCCCATTCCCTGACGCCCGATTGGCTTACGCGATCCCGCCGCTTTTTGTTGCCCACATTCGCGACTGGGCTGCAAAAAAAAACTATTTAGTTGGCATACAATTCAGTCCCTTTCTTCTGCGGGAAATTACCCCAATTTTCATGGTCGCAACGGATTTCGAATTTCAGTGGCGGCTTCGAGACGCATCCACGTCCACCGACTCCACCGAAGGACATCAGCGAAGAGCTTGTGAAGCCGTCGGCATTCAGCCTAGCTCCGCAGCACACACCTACTCACTGTGAGTGCCTTGTTTTCCGGTCTTCTCCTCGCGCTTCTAAAGTCAGAAGCCCACCTTTGATGACCTGATGCGTGTCCGAGTTTTCAGCGCATCACGATGGCTTGCACTCGATTCTAAAGCCGAGCAGCTCGCACTATGGAGCAGCTGAGCCGTGGTTCGACTTCAAGACAGTGGATCCTCACAGTGAGTCCTAGCACTTGGCGTGGCTTTCAGAAGTTGTTTGCTGGGGAAAACGAGCTCGAGCAGAGAATTTGAGCACGAGCTCGAGACCTTCTTCTTTGGTTGTGGTGCATAGGATAGTGCTCAGGTTTGGATTTGGGACGATGCTAGAAGGTATTCCGTTGTGCTTACGATTCTCCGTGAGATTTCATAGGAGTGTAAAATGATAGAGGCATAATATGTACTTGATGTTGATCTAATGCTTCTACGAAGGTAAGTTTTTTGTCAGTTAAAGGAGTCTACATGCCTTCTGTTCGGAGCTGTGGCTTGGTACGACCTCAGGAGGATGTTTCAAGTCCAGCATTCACTGAATTTTGGCATGTAACAAACAGAGGCTGAGGGGCAGCATCTTGTGAAGCCGTGGAGCTAATATTGTAATTCAGCTTAACCACCTTCTGCTAGAGATACGCTGTTTAGTGATAAAGCAAATGGTTTAAGAAAGGGTCCCGCAACGAAAACCTGCAAAAAAGGATAAAGGATAAAGGACGGCGTTACTCAATCCCTTCTGGGATGCGCCAGCGCATTCTACTTCTACGGGATGTCGTGGAGGCGACATGAATGCGTATTTGGCCATACAATGACTTGCGGTGGCCAGCCGATGAACAAGTCAGCGCTTTATCCTTCCCGGACGAGTCTGGTACCAATTCACCGACCCCGGAGGGATGGAAGGCTTGGTTGGCCTGGGCGGAAATCCGAACCAGGAACCTGGTATCGAGTGCACGCGACAGTCGCGCCTCCTCCGACTGCGCTACACGCGCCCACTGCGCTACACGCGCCCAAAACCTGCAAACGCTTGAAAAACTTCGTCCACATCGCATGGATTTTGCGCGGAAAACTCGTCTGTACTTCTTTGCAGTACGTCTCACGGCGAGTACATGAGCAAGTTTCAGACGTCACCAGAACCGACCACTAAATAGTCGAATATAATAGGTGTTCATATCATCTAGAGTTCTTGTGTAGTTAAATACTAATCGAGTAAGGGTCTCAGGGCGCGTGTAGCGCAGTCGGAGGAGACGCCGGATGTCGCGTGCACTCGATACCAGGTTCCTGGTTCGGATCTCCCGCCTAGGCCAACCAAGCCTTCCATCCCTCCGGGGTCGGTGAATTGGTACCAGACTTGTCTGGGAAGGATAGAGCGCTGACTTGTTCATCGGCTGGCCACCACAAGTCATTGCATGGCCAGATAGCATTCAATTCACCTCCACGACATCCAGTAGAAGTAGAATGCGTGGCGAATCCCAAAAGGGATTGAGTAACCCCGTCCTTTATCCTTGTAAGGGTCTCAACCATATGTCTATACGAAACGGAACGATAACGATTTTTGGCCGCAGGAAGTTTCACCTCTCAAATTGTAAAAAAAAAATTGGCAGATTCTTGAAAAATCAATGAACCTACCGAGTTAGGGGCCATGAAAGTTTTCTATGGAATCGCACATTCGCACAAGGGCATGCATTCTAAGCAATTAGAAAAGTGCAGAAATGCTGCAAGGCCAGGAATCGAACACCTGACTTCGCGCATAGGAAGAGGCATTCTTGCCTTTTCGTACATTCGATATTTGGGAACTAATGCGCTGTGAGGCTGTGCGATTCCATAGTAAGCTTTCAGTCCCACCCCTAACTCGGTAGGTTCAGGAATTTAGCAAAAATAAAACACATTCTTCGGATCTATCCAATGGAGAGGGGGTAACTCTAAGGTGACAGCTGTGTCTGTACTATCATGCCACATCACCAGCTCACTTGAATTTTCCCAAGAGCCGTCAACGGTCTAATAAAGCCGTTTATCTCGTTCGATCAGTGGGCACTTCACTTGGAATCCAAGCGCACGGCGCATACTGTGTATTGTACTACTATTCATGCATTGTTCGAACATTATTTAATGCCTGTCGATGAAGGATAGCTCAGCATAGGTGTGCTAGATGTTGCACCCATTTAGCTCTTCGATAGTAAGGAACTAAGGACAGTGTTTGGGATGCGCAGCGCATGCTGCATCTGTGGGATGTCATGGAGGCGACTTGAATGCGTATTTGGCGTATACTAGATTCTAGATTCGGCGTATACAGTGACTTGTGCTGGCCAGTCGAAGAAAAAGACAGTGATTTTTTCTTTGCACACGTCTGATACAAATTTACCGACCACAGGGGGATGGAAGGGTTGGTTGGCCCGGGCGGGAAATCAGAACCAAGAACCTGGTATCGGGTGCATGCGACATCCGCACCTCCTCCTACTGCTTTCCACGATCTCATGTTCTTGGTCGGATTTCCAGTCCAAGCCAGCCAAGCCTTTTTTCCAATCCCTGCGGAGAACTGCTAGCAGGCTGGTCTTGGAAGGATAAATTACTGACCGCCCCGCGCATTCGGATCGCCTCCACGACATTCCGTAGAAGTAGAATGCGTGGCGCATCCTGCAAAAGAATTGATTATCGCCGATATTTATCCTTGGTCCTTATGTATCTGCCATTGAATAGAGCGCTCAAGCGCCTGTGTCCTACAGACATTAATGTGTGTCGTTTCGCATTTAACGGCAGCATTCTCAGAGGCAACGCGCCGGAATTGTAGAGCAGCCTTCACCCGGAGTTGTTGACTGCTATAACTACAAATCTTTTTCTCCACCTCTAGCTTACAATTCTTACTCATGCATAGTTGCCATGGAACTTGGTCGACGCCTTCATAAGTCCAGGAGTTTCCCGAAGTTAACAGGGCTGTTCCCTCTTCTTCCTAATGCCTCTCCGTAGATCTGGTCGCTCTCTAGAGAATGGTGGCAACGTGCCTTCTAAGGCAGAATTTCGCTATTGATTGTGGACGGACTTTAACATCTGACTCCGACGGACGGACGGGCGGGGGTGACAACGTCGACACAACAACGACAATGGCAGTCAGCAGCGCCAGCGCCAGCGCCAACGCTAGTGCAGCCTCCTGAATCAGTTGCTGCGTGGATCTACACGCCCCAACCAACTGATGACGAGGCTGCTGCGTGCTCGGCAAAACATCGCCTTATCAGCTGAAGAACGCCCCAGTCAACACTGCCCGTGCCCAACTGGTCGCTCGGCAACTTGTCGAGGCGCAGCATCACTGGGCGACGACAAGTGGTCGCATATTTTTGAACCGAATCTGGCGCGGGAGAAGGGCGCCGGTTTCGTGCTGTGCACTCGTCACATATTCCCTCTCTTCCTCTTCCTCCGCCGATTTTGTGACTCTGGTTTTCTCTGACTCTGCTCCACTAGCCTGGTACTGGCCTGGCCACTTGCTCGCCGTGCTCTGAAGGATCCATTTTTTATTTGATAAAATTATTCTAAAATACAAAACTTTTTAATGCTTAGTTATCCAAGATAGGGATTGAAGTCAAACTCCATTCCCGTTGCAAGTATACCTTTCCAGCTCAATACTTTAAAGACAAATTGGACACTTTTTCAAAGCAAGCTAGACACCTGCGAGACTCTGAAGCCAAACTGAGCATCTCCCAGATCAAAGCGAGCTTCTTCCGCTCAAAGAGTTGAAAAATATTGTTCCAGGAAAATTTAGTATAATTTTCCTAGAAAATTCATAATTCATCTGCCCCAAAGAGGTGAATGTTATGTTTGAATTTTCATAAAATAATAGAATCCTTTCCAAAATGCATAAATTCTTTGAAAAATCAAGGATCAGTGCTTTCTTAAAGAGTAGGAAATTATAAAATCTTTGTCCTATTAGGGGGAAGGGCAAAAGTAATGAGACTCTCCATGCCGTGCCAACATTTGTCGTGACTGGAGTCCGGTTTCGTGCTTCTCGCATTTGTATGTTTGTTTGTTACTTACTGAAGGCCACCTGAGAAGTGACCACTTCCGTCCTTTCCAGAAGCATGTCAAAACCCCAGTCTGTCTCATGCCGAAACCCCAGTCTGACGAGTCGACCTGTGTCGCGCAAATCTCGCCCAATTCCCAACCCGGAGCAGCCTGGACTCAATAGTCACGCAAGATAAGAAGTACATCTTCTACCTTAACCCTGCCAAGCAGCAAGTCTCGGTGAGGCCTGGTGACCTGTTAGCAACCTTCTGTTCGGCAGGATGTTCACGGCGAGAAGCGACTGGAAGCTGTTTACCAAAAGCACTACGATGGACTCCAAGGTCATGGTAAACGAAATAGAAGAGATGGGCCGGCGACTCGCACTTATTCGGTTGCAGTGCTTCAAGAAGGTCCTCCTCTTCGACAACGCCGCACCCCATGGGCAAAAGTGACCACGGATAAGCTTGCTCAGCTGGGCTACGTCACTACTTCTTGAACCTATAGGACTTCATGGTCGGATGGGACACAAGGACCCAAGACCTCGACAATCATAGCGAGCAGTGGATCAGCACCGGGACTAAGCAGTTCTGGAAGGATGGGATCAGGAAGTCGGCTGATCGATGGCAGCAAGGCCATTGACCTTAGTGGCGAATACATTCCTCAGCACCGTTGTGTTGGAATTGAGTTACAAAGAGATAGAGAGAATTTTGTTGAATTTGTCTCATTAGTTTTGGCCCAACCTAATACAATCTCACAATTATTTAACAGACAAGTAGCGTTAAAATTATAACATTTTCTTGCTTCACTGATGAGCCGCCGAGGCAGAAATAGGGTTCGTTTGAAGAAAAGTAACGGAGCGAATCATAAAAGTTTATTTTCAGTTCTTCATGTTAATCAAGTGTATGTAGGCGGATGCATGGCGCAATCCTCTGGTGTCACAGACGGAAAGGGTTCCGCACCTGCATTGAGCATCATGCAAGTCTTAAGTGATGGGAGTAAGGAGTAAGAAGCCCCATAATCTGCCCGGGCTTTTTCCCCTTGCCCCGACCCTAACAAGCTCCATTGTCCCTGTTTCTCGTTGTGTATGCGCGCGAACTGCCCTCATCACTGGTCGACTAGCTATCGACCCAGGAGGCCCATAATTTCCCTGGACATCGGCCAGACCCAAGTCGATAGCTGGCTGGCGGCCAACCACGAGGAGCTGCAGCAGCTCCAGCTCCCATAAATAGCCGCGAGTGACGGCGACGATCACATGGTTTCGTCAGGCCGGCCATCATCATCCTCTGTGCTCGGCGAGGGCACGGCGAGTAGCCGGAGAGCACGAGTGCCTGAGGGTGTCGAGGGAATACGCTGCTGCCTATTCTTCTCCAACAATCGATGCGCAGCAACCATGTGAGTCTGATACTCAGCCTGACTGACCGAATCGTCTAAGACTAACAAGGACACGTCGACGTCGAGCGACAGATGATGTGCTCCCCCATTGGGAAGAGCCCGACTCGTCTGGGTTGCTGGCGCCACCCTGTTTCTGGACGCTGTCACCTGCTAATTAACCATGCATTACGGCCGTTGTTCAGACTCTGCCCGTTTCCGTGTCAACCGTAGCTGTTGCTTCTCAAGCTGCTATGTGGAGCTTGACTCCTGACTTTGTTGAGGAGGTCCTTCTCAAGCTAGAGGCGCCTCCCAGAATGTGCTCATGGTGGAACTATTACTGCTTTGTCTTTTAAATAGGGTTTTCTTGCTATTTTTAATTGCTTACGTCGTCCGCTGAAGAAGTTGCGGCGCGAAAAAATTGACCGCTTCTCGCTCTTACGCGTCTGCATCAGTGTCTACATATTTTGCGATAATTCATTGCAATAGGGCGTGTGTAGCGCAGTCGGAGGAGGCGCCGGCTGTCGCCTGCACCCGATACCAGGTTCCTGGTTCGGATTTCCCGCCCAGGCCAACCAAGCCTTCCATCCCTCCGGGGTCGGTGAATTGGTATCAGACTTGTCTGGGAAGGATAAAGCGCTGACTTGTACATCGGCTGGCCACCGCAAGTCATTGTATGGCCAAATACGCATTCAACACACCCCCACGACATCCCGTAGAACTAGAATGCGTGGCGCATCCCAACAGGGATTGAGTAACGCCGTCCTTTATCCTTATCCTTATCCTTTAATTCAATGGAATATTTCCGTTTTCTATTTATTATATCATTATTTACATACTATATTATTTACATATATATTTCTATAATATTAGTATTTCTGAACTCTAAGATAGTTGTTTCGCGAGCGCGTGAAGTGCAGTCGGAAGAGGGGCCGACTGTCGCGTACACTTCCGATACCAGGCTCTTGGTTCGGATTTCCCGCCCAGGCCAACCAAGCTCTCCACCCTTCCGGAGTCGCTTGTTCATCGGCTGGTCACCGCAAGTCATTGTACGGCCAAATACGCATACAAATCGCCTCCGCGACATCCCGTAGAAGTAGAATGTGTGGCGCATCTCAAAATAGATTAAGGAACGCCGTAGTTTATCCTTTATCCTTCAGGTAGTTACGTGGCGAAAATAACGGCCGCTTCTCTTTCTGCATCAAGCCTTCTATTACTTCTTTTGCAAATAATTCCTTACAGCTTTGTCAAAAGTTTTAAGAAGCATGCAAGCCCCGAAAATCGGTATACTTTCCAAATTTTGCAGATTCCTAATAGGTAGGGGTTGGAACCTTTAATGAGTGCAACGCGACGTCATTTTGAGCATGTTCGCTCAAAATTTGCACTTTTAGTGTTGTTATGCGCGGTTTCATAACAGGATTAGTCCATAGCGGGTGGAAGACGTTGCGACCGGTGGAGCCTGAAATTTTCCACACGTTGCGTCACACAGCCATCGTGGACAGTACTTAAAAAGCTGTGGAAATGGATAATTCAAAGCTGAAGAGTTACCCAAGCTGAAGTTTGAAATTTGGGCACTAGTCGTTAATGTGGCCTACATGGGGAGGGATGCGCACCAGACCTAACAGTGCGCAACGATTGGGGTGTGTGTGGCCCAGGGCTAACAACTAACTTGTAAGGAAATCTGCTGACAAACAACTGCTGACGCAGTTGAGAGGGACCACACTTCGGACACTTGTCGTTGATATGGCCTACAGACACCACCGTATTATATCCAATCAGAACACCAACCGAGTAAGCACCGCCAATCAGGTTCGACTGTGCAGGCTTCTCTGGGTGGCATGTCCATTCGATGCGGTTTGGTTTGAGTGATAAGGTCCCCTTCTCCTATGTAGGCCACATTCACGACATGTACCACTACTTCTCTACCGCTACACCGCTCAACACGTCCAAAAGTCTGGTCATTCATCAGTGGCCAGCGGTGACAGGTGTCGCTCATTAGCGCTTAGTGCTCTGTTGAAGCCCTGATCAGCGCTATTAACTACGGCTGGTTGCTACCTATTAATGGGATTGCTTGAGCTGTCGCATTGACTGGTCGGACGGCTTCTGCGGGCTCTGGAAACTGAAGAGTCCGTCATCTGTTGCTTGGATCCTTTATCCCACCATTGTTCGATAAACTAGGAGTATGCATGACGAAGTTTAAGAAGAAGCAGAATGCATGGCGTATTCCGTAAGGCTTAAGGCGGGATGAGTTTAGCTCAGGTGTTTCTGTTTGATCCGATTTGTAGACAGTTTCTATAGGAGTAGAAACTGTCTACAAATCGTATGCGTATGCGTTGCATAGCCCCGCCCAGGCCTAATGACCTAATTGTAACCAAATCTGCTTCCACGCAACAACTTACTAGGTCCACTTACGTGCATGGTATAGCTATTCTGATGTGCCGAACCACTCAGAGGTTGGTGGTAGATTGATCTCCGTCTGGCAGCCACGAATGACCTTGTTATGGGTGATGGGTTGCGTCGTGGCTATTTCCTTCCACGTTGCCCACGATGGTTGATTAATGAGAAACGGCCGCCCGACATAAGCCGCTTAGTTCAGCGGATCCTTCTTGCTGGAACTGGTGACTCGGAGCAGGCACGGAGCAGACTTTTCGAGATTCCTGCGCTACCCCAATCGGACTAAGATCGAGGGTTTAACGGGTTTCTAGGGATCCATAGTGCTTGAGAACTAGACGGCTTTGCAGCCTTAAGAAAACGAAAAGAAATTCATTTGATTGTTTAAGGAATACAAACCTCCGATGGTGCGTTTCAACATGGTTTAGAGAAGTCTGTAGAAATGATTTTTACGTCTTTGCTTAAGCCTGGAGCAGCTGTTATAGAAGATTGAAGTTCAAGATAGATGCTTGCTTGCGATCAAAGCAGCTCTTGCGCCAGGCGGGACTCGAACCCACACCTCCTGCTTTCCGGGCAGCGATGCTACGCGTTACACCACCAGCGCTGTTTGACCTGTTTGACTGGCAGTGTAAGGCGTAGAATCGCTGCCTGAAAAACAGAAGGTGCGGGTTCGAGTCTCGCCTGCCGCAAAAGTTCATTTCGTTTAAATCTTTGATCGCAACCAAACATCCATCTAAGAAATCTAGAAAATCCAAACAAATTGTGTTTAAACCTCTATGTAACAGCATTACCTTTCCGAATACGACATTTCGCACTTCCTTTTTTGGTGAATGAAGTTTCGAAATCCACCATTTCTTATATTCTAATTATTTTACATTTTAAATTAAATTTACATTTATATTTTATATCATATTATACTCTATAATAAAGCGCTAAGCGATGAGTCATACTATCGATCGGCGCCGCCGCAGAAATTATAAAATAGGGGAAAAATTCGGGGGGAAATGAGGAGAAAATTGCGACACGAAAATAGCGAAAAGTACCGAGACGTCTTCTCCCTGCCTGGGAACTTTGGCCCTGGGGTAATCGCGGTCGGTGAGCACGAATTTGAAGTTCGTTTTGCAGTATCGATCACCGTCAATCGATACTGATCAAACTACGTGGCGCGAAAATAGCGGAAAATACCCAGACGTCTTCTACATGCTAGGGAAGATGTGCGAAATACGCCGCATGACGTACCTGGCACTCAGAAGACGTGCCAAAGACGTCGCTCAACGTGTTTGGGGATGAGGTAGACGCCGAAGACGTCGTCCAATGTGATTGGGGATTCAGAAAGTGTGCCGAAGACGTCGTCCGCTAAGGGTGGAGCATTGAGTGGGACCATGGGGACCGTTTCACTAAGGGGTGATCAGTAGTGAGGAATCAATAGATCGCCCTATCATACTACATACTGTACGTACTGTGAGCCTTTTGTACTCCTAGGTAGGGAAGAAAGCTGTGCAAGTAGAGCAGCTAGCTGGATGTGATTGTCCTCAGCTTAGGCCTCTGTTATACTCCCGCGGGAGCATCCGCGGAACGTCCGCGGACCAATGATGCACGGCGGAGGCGGGCGTGGCGAGGCGCGGCGATTGGCCAGGTGAGGAGTCTCGGCGCGATTCCCGCCCTTCCGCGGATGCTTCCGCGGGAGTATAACTCAGGCCTTAGTGATACTGCAACATCGCGCGAAGCGCGCAAGTGCCAGGCACGCCGATAGGCGTGACGAAGCACTTGTCCTAATTATTTTACATTTTAAATTAAATTTATTATATTATATATTATATATTTTAAATTAAAAGTTATTTTTAATGATATTATATGCGTGGTGTAAATTATAATTTTTCAATTGAACTTCAAAGTGAGTTTGTGTATACACTTCGAATAAGCAAATGAGTAGATAAATATTTCCAATAACCATGTTCGACTCTCTTTGAACCTCGGCATGGTAGAGTCTGTCTGTAGAGTTGCTGAGCTCTTCACGAGGTTGGTAAACGACTTTATTGGCGGCTAACGTTTCGGCTGGATCGCCTTCTTCAGAGCCTGAAAGGGTCAAGTCAGTTAGGAGTTACCCCACCAAACATCTCTTCAACCTTACAAAACCTGGGGTAGGTGCTGTCCCGTACCCCTGCTTACCTTGTGCGGCTTCCTTTGGTCCTTCAGTGGACTGTGGTGGGGTACGATACTCGAATTCTCTCATTTGTTCAGGCTTCCAAAAATTTGACATTGAATTTTGTAAGGTTGAAGAGATGTTTGGTGGGGTAACTCCTAACTGACTTGACCCTTTCAGGCTCTGAAGAACGCGATCCAGCCGAAACGTTAGCCGCCAATAAAGTCGTTTACCAACCTCGTGAAGAGCTCAGCAACTCTACAGACAGACACTTCCAATAAACTTCAAAGATCATTGAGTAGATAATGTATGTACGCCTCCAGTCCAGTCAGGTGTTCTTAGGTGTAAATAAAATGTGTGGCTTATCCTGAAGACAGTAAAAATCGCTAGCCTAACTATTATAGTATCGTAACGGAGCTTGACGCTTACAGGTTAGTCACGTTAGGTTCTATGACATTTTTATTTGTTTATTTCCTTCATTCTCATCCAGGTTCCTTCTGGTGCATTAGTTCCGACCGCAGCAAAACATCGCTGCGGAAGCTTATTTGTTTATTTATTTATTTATAATCTATGGAAATTTTCGTGAAAATTTTCTAAAATGTGCTAGACAAAAGAATAAATTAATTTACTTTTGTATTAAGGACTTTGGTTAGGACGTCAAGGTCACTGTCATACTCATTTGCTTGTTTATGTCTCTCCCATCTAGCGCTGAAGTTCTTATCCCATCAAAATATCGGTTTGTTGATTATGTATTCATTTATTTATGGTATGGTTTATGGTATTGATTATTATTTATTTATTTATTGGTTCAATATATGAAGATGAGCTTGAAAATTTTGCATTTAAAAAGGGTCAGAAAACCAAGGAGTAGGAAAAATTAGGGGTTGTTAGCAGAGGAGCGAGCAGAGCAGCGCAGTCGGGTGAGGCACCGGCTGTCGCTTGCACCCCAGTTCAAGGTTCTTGGTTCGGGTCTCGTCCAGGCCAACCAAGCCTTCCCTTCTTAACTATTGCCGGTTACCTTATTATTAACGGTTGACTACCGCAGGTGATTACGACAAGTACGCATTCAAATTGCCTCCATGACATCTCGTAGAGGTAGAATGCGTGGCGCATCCCGAAAGGGATTGAGCACCAACGTCCTTTATCCTTATCCGTGATTGTTAAAGGTTCTGGATTATAAGGGTTAAACGATAAAAGCTTCAGTATTGCATTTTTCCCTCGGAGACGGATTAAGGAGGCAAGGCTACCGGTTGTTTCATTGACTGAATGACCAATTTATGTATGCAAAAATTACGAAAAAGATTCCGAAGAGAGCTACCGTAGCCCTTGCCGTTGACCGATTTGATCTGTCGATAGGATCGATGAAACTCACGCACACCGGGGGTGGTCTGGGTGGCGGACTGCTCTCCGGCCGGCCGCCATCGCCAATGCACATCGCCTTCCTTGCCCCCGTCGTCGTCGAGTTGTGTACTGCCCGGCGTTTGTGGTGAAATTACCGGCCGCTGCAGAAGAACCGGTGAATCCGGTTTCGAGCCCGGTACTCCGACCGATTTGCCGGCCGCCGCCATCCTGCCTGCCATCGGCCAACGCCTCCGATGACGGTGCTCGTCGTGCGTTTCGCAATTCATCGTCTTCTCGCCGGCGCACTCCCGCAGTTGTCGACGGCCCGATCAGCTGATTGTGCATTGATCGATATTCACTTTTCGGCGCATTCTTGATGATATTTGTCATTCAGAAGGCGATATTCATATTCATGAAAGCACGTTGTTTGACTCGATCGATTTGATCAATAGACCTCTGGTGCTGGTTGTAGTACGGTCTCTGGAAGCTTACTGTTAGGCTAAGGCTAGATGTGCGGTACTTCTGGGGCGACCGGGATTTTTCGGTCTATTTCCATCAGACGTATTGCAGTCAGAAGAGCCATGAATAGTCCTCACACACAACATATGGTAGTCTGTTATTGACCCCGTCCAACAGTTCTTTCATGCCATTGTTTAGGGATTTACATAGGGAAGTTGGAGTCGCATAATAGCCATGTCGAAGCGCGTAACCTCGCTGCGTGTTCAATAATTCGTGGGCCAATTATTCCGCCAGAATTTCCTCTGCACTCTGACTTAGGCGCTGTTATGTCGATGTGTTCCAGAATGCTACAGCGATGCCCTTTTAGGAGGTTCTAGTTTTTCCGTGCCCTTAGGTCTTAGTGAATTTTTTTCTGAATCGAAGGCTTTTTTCACCGCTCAGTAGCTATTTCTTGTGATCATTATTCGGGAGTGTAGGTATCAATTAAATTTATTATGTTCAAAACGAAATTGGCAGCTACGTAACCGAACTTCTAGGAGTGGTTTAACAGGACTTCTAGGACTTCTATGTATTAGGTCGTTACCTAAGTTCTGACGTTTTTTGACCTCTAACTTCAAATGTAAGTATCTCGGCTCAAACATAACTTTATTAGGCGAAATAAAAACCATTACAATCTACACTTGTTCCAGTTGCATAGAACTGCGGAGATCTAGAAGCCATGAATTCTTCGAGAGCAGATTCGCCCTTCAAGCTCGCCGTTTGCAAGTATCGTAAGCGCTCCTTCTACGCAACAAAAACGACCCGTTTCTGGAGCGAATTGTGACTTGTGACGAAAAATGAATTGTCTACGACAATCGACGACGAAGTGCTCAATGGTTGGATATTGACGAAGCACCTGAACACTGTCCAAAGCCGAGTATGCACCAGGAGGTGATGGTGACGGCTTCATGGTGTGCCACCGGTTTAATCCACTCAAACTGGTGAAACAATCACGCCGGAAAAGTACTGTCAGAAGCTGGACGAGGTGCACAAGAAGCTCCAGGAAATCTAGCCAGCGCTGATCTACAGAAGGGGACCGATACTTTTGCGCGACAACGCTAGGCTGCACGTATCGATGATCGCCAGGCAGAAGCTCCATTCTTTAGGATACGAAACACTCGACCATCCATCGTATTCGTCCGACCTATCGTCTACAGACTACCATTTTTTTTCAAACATTTCGACGGCTTCCTTCGCGGAAAATGCCTCAGGAACCACACGATGCTCTCGAAGAATTCATCGCTTCTAGATCTCCGGAATTCTACGCTACTAAAATAATTAAACTAGTATCTCGTTGGCAAAGATGTGTAGATTGTAATAGTTCTTATTTCGACTAATAAAGTTATGTTTGGGCCAAGATATTTGCATTTGAAGTTAGAGGTCGAAAGACGACAGAACTTAGGTAACGACCTAATACATACATTATAGTTATGCTCGAATGACCTGTTCGAATAGGCATTCGAATGATTTTCATTCGCATTTGAATAATCGAATTCGAAAATTTTAAAACTCACGTTTCTCGAATGTACTCAAGACCCGAACATTCAAATAGTCTCTTTTTTTTGAATACACTCGTGTTCGAATATTCAGAAAATAGCGTTTTTCGAATGTAGCCGAATTCGAATATTCAGGAAAACCGCTTTTTTCGATTAGATTCGAATCCGAATATTCGAAATTTGTGAGCGTTCGAAACCATTCGAATATTCGAGAAAACTTCAAGAGCACAAGTATAATATGCATATCGTTCCTCTTCCACGTTCTTAGTGCTTCTTTATCATCATCAGCAGCAGCATCATCATTCTTTTCTTCTTCTTCTTCATTCGTTCTTTCACAACTTCCCTCTTCATTTTTCCATCCTTCTTCTTTCCTCTTTGCTATATGATAGCACTGCATTGCATGCTGCGTGATATATGAGCAGAAGAATTGAGTTTTTGTGGCCGTGAAACCGTCGTCCTAGCAAGTTATTGACATGAAGATTCTGATAATGTTTATTACGACTGGCAAGCTGGTGCTTGAGGGGAAATATTTTAATTTGAATGTGGCGGTTGGTGCGATCCCAAGACGGGGGGGGGGCATCTTATAACGGGACTTTCGCCCTAGCCCTCGTTCTCTCGGCATGTCCACCCCAACCCCAACCCCAGGGTTCCCTGGGAGTCCCAACAAAAAAGGTTACAACGAAAACGAAAACAAACATTGATAAGCAAAAATACGCGCCAGCCGTCCCCGGGTCACCTTTACGTGTCGCCCCACGGTGAATAAGTCGACACTCACGCACTCGGTAGCGCGGGAATTTAAACGGGGATTAGCCGCCGGGGCCTTCTCACTCCTTCATAACTAAATGTCATCAATATTCCGGCGACAGGACCCGCTGTTTTCACAGGAGGGCATCAGAGTAGCACATTTATATGTTATGTTTTGTGATTTTATCTTCAAATACTATACATTTACAAATGACTGTGGAGTGCCCCCACCCCGTCTAGGGATTACATCCCTAGGGGTGATATTATTTTTGGACCAACCAGATAGCTTAGGAAGAACGTTTTTGGCGGCGCTAAGTAACTGCGAGCAAAGCCACATATGTAGATCTGCTTCTGCCTTTCAAGACGTGTTTGGCATCCATGTGCTAGACTGGGGTGGCAGTTATTCTTGCTGTTAGCAGAAATCACAAGAAGGCTACATGTCGGAGAGCGGGGATAAGTCGGTACTAACTGCAAAAGATAAGGCAGACCAAAGATTAGGTGGCTGGAGGCGCCGCAATTTTTGTGCGAATTGTGTGGAGACACCGCTGTGGATTTCTTAATTCATGTTGTTGGGGATTCTGAGGCCTTGTTTTTCTCTGTATAAGCTCCAAGACAAGATTGTCGGCGTCTGCAGAGCACTAGCAAGAGCCGGTACCGAAAATGGGGAACCAATGGATCGGATTCGATTCCCGTGTCGAGGACAGTGAAGCCTTTCATACGTTCAGGGTCGGTGATCCGTTATGGCGCTTCTTTCTTCGGAAAGTCTAAAAACCTACTCGCTTATCGTATAGTCGACGAAGGTCATTGTAGAAGCTGAGTACAAGGGGTCTCAGGAGCGGTAGAATGGCAAATTTTTCGCAATGGCAGCACAACAACATCATTACCTATGATGTGATAGAATTTGGCATTCTTCTAACCGAGGTGTGCCACATTCCGTGTGTTCTAATCAGCTCTTGACTGAGATTGAGCCGTTGAATGTGCTTGCAAAACACTTCTAAAATCTGGGGTGGCAGTTGAACGCATGGCGCACTCCAAAGGTGGTCGATGATTGCCTCCACATTTACGACTTTTGTCTGCTGCCTATAAGGTGCTAACTGTAGGAAAAGAAGCCATGTAAGCGAAACGAGGACACACAATAGACCAAAGGGGAGGAAAAAGAATAGAAATGAAACAGCTGCGCCGTAGAAGTGGAATACGTGGCGCATCCCGCAGAGGTAGCGATTAACGGCGACCTTTATTCTCTATCATTTATGAAGAATCATGAAGCATTTATGAAGAATCATGAAGCCAGCAGAAGGCCAAAACAGCTGGGAAGAGCTTCACTTCAGCTTGATGTTGCACATTGCACTATTTCATGGCATATTTTTCAAGTTTTTCTAGGGAGGGACCTTCCAGCTCCCCACAAAGTACGCAGGTATCTCTCACAAGGGCCAGCTCAGCCTGTATGCCTATTGAAGTTCAGGAGAGAAGTTCGGCCACTTTAAAGCTTCAGCCGCTGTTCCTCTGGGCAATAAATGTTATGGTGGGGCTTTTTTCGTCGTAGCAGATGGTCGCTATAGCTTTCCCTATGGGACACATTCTAAAGGACGTCGAGTGGTTTCCATCTGGCAAGTCGGCGGCCACTTCGCCTTCGTTGAAGAGTCGCTTCTCTGTTGAGTGACTGCTACTCCTATGGGCTTGATTTAGGATTTTGGACGTATCCTAGTCGGTAGGGAGCACCCTGAAGTGTGAATTGCCATTCGTATCTCGGGACAGAGCTGAAATTCTCGTAGAAACTTAAGCAAGGGATTGGAGACGCAATCACTATATGCCCCTCCCCCCCCCTGCCCTCCGATTAGGATAGATGCGACATTTAAATTGAATTGAAGAGTGGTTTTGGATAGATTTTTCGGCAAAGGTTGTTAACGTAGTCTACATAAATAAGCCAGCAACACACTAGACCAATCAACTCGCATCGAACGTGCTGGCGTTTTAACGCTGCACGCTCCTGATTGGTGGGTTTGGTTGGCGCTGTGATTGGCTGGTGCAACCCACCCCCCCCCCCCCCTGCAGACCACATCAAGGACCACATACACACACTTGAATCTCAAGCAGGCTCAGACATACGGACACATCCCCGAGTATAGGTCAGTAAAAAATTTGTTTCGACTTTGTTTCTGGAATCAATTTGATAGTTAAGACAGCTGATGACATTGACCGTTGAGCAGGGAGAACCCAAGCATTTCTACGTCCACGTCATGGGTAACCGTTTTTCGTCTGCATATTAATTATTCGGGTAAATCTGCGACTTGTTGATCTTATGAAAGACGCGACAACCGAATTTTCCTGATTGCTGGATCGAACCCGTTATCGATTTACGTGCACCCAGCTGGCGCCTGTTACCGGTTGCGTTGCTTCCACAAGTAAAGACTGTTTACTAAATTAACGTTTAAGGTAAGGCGAAATCATTGGACAGTTCGTTTTTTCGAAGGTTTACTTAAGAAGTGGTTATAAGTTGGATTTTAGAAAGCAGCTTTCAGGTTTAATTATACATAAAGGATGTAAAAGAGCTAGTGTCCGCCTGTTATCGTCTGTCCCATCAAGCTATCCAGAGCTGCAGTCCCCAGTTCTTATGATAGCTAATCGTGAACCTTACACGGACAACCCTACTCCTCGCAGGTTACAATGTGCATGTGACACAGAAAAATTTTATTGAAAAATAGAGGGTTCAAGTGATCGGAAAAATCCAGGAAGAACTATTGCTCGTAAATTTTTCGTGAAAAAATAGATGAAAATAATGGATAAGAAACTTATATTCAGTCGGTCACTTAGGAATAAGCCATGCATTTTGTCTCGTCAACGATCTGGGTCACTTTATGTTCTTATCTGGCATCTGGTCAAGTAGCTGCAAAAGTCTTTCATTGAAGAGGGTTTAAAGGGGTATTTTATTTTTACTCTAAAACAGTTTTGATATTGACTGGTGGTTTCTTAGACTGGGCTGTTAAAATTATTACACTTTTAATTAAATAACCCTCAAGTCAACCTCTTGTGAGTCATCAAACAGAGGAGTCGGTTGTGGTTTCTTGCGGTGCAGATGAAGAAGGCACAAAATGATAATGAACGACGTTACACGATCCCTGTTTGGGATGCGCCATGCGTTGTACTTCTACGGGATATCGTGGATGGAATTTGGATGCGTATTTGTCCTGTATGGTTCCAGTTCGCCGACTTCAGAAGGATAGAAGGCTTCGTTGGCCTAGGACAAAGAGTCATTGGTCGTCGATAATGGAATGATGACTCGATCAACATCGTCCACTTGTAGAGTAGCCTACACATTGGCCAATATGCTCTCATGTAACGTCAATCGATATGTGAAGCACGCTCAGAAGCTGTTAGACTAGGCCAGATGGACGGACGCAAGACGCCGGTCCATTCATGTTTGGTAGTGCACCAATCAGTGGTTGACCTGACTTCAACGTCGCCGTGACTTAAGCTAACCATAGCGTGTTCTTCTTCGGTTTAATAACGCGTAGGTGAAACAGGAGAGTTTTCGTAAAGAATTTTTGAGAATGCAGGAATAATCTTGAAAAAAAAAACGGTTCATCGTAAATTTTTCATGAAAAATTCCTCCTGAAGCAGTAAGGAAGGAATACGCCATGCATTTTCCTGTACTCAATGGTGTGGTCAGCTTGTGTTCTTGTTTGGCTTTGTTTTGTTTGTGCGGACAGGTGGCTGAGGCTGAGCAGGAACGACTTCCATTGAATAAGGCTGAAAGTATGTTTACGTTTATATCTATTTTAAATATAATAAGGAGCGGCTTCTTATATTCGTTTATAAAATTTTCGATCTATCCTGGTCGGAAGGAGCCACACTGTGCTGTGCACCATCACCTCTCTCGAATTTGTTCGAGGGCCCAATTTGCTGAGCAAGGTGATGTGAAGGGTCTCGGATAAATTCAATAAAAGAGCCGATGTCTCATGGTTGGACATACGAAGCTGCGACGTTACTGTTGTCCCTCCCGACAAGTACAGTTTCAGATTTCTTTTTGGGTTCTAGGCGCGAATGTGGCAGCACTGGTATATGAGAACGCACCAGCCAACCAGTGCGCATCGAATGGGTGTGCCACTCATGGCTGAGCTGAGATTGACTGGTTAGTGTTGGCGTGTACTCGGCCGTGTTCTGATTGGTTATGGTTAGTGGGTGCACTCTCGCTTCTCAGTGCTGTCCACTTTCGCGACATGGACATGTTTTGGTTAAATATGAGGCGGTCTCTCGACAGAACCGCCAAATCGGCAGTAATGAACATGGTGGGCATCGTTGAACAGAGAGGTTGTGGTTCTTAGGGTGCAGTCACTTGTAGGTGCGTAATAAATATTAATGAAAGAAAGTAGCGAAAAAGCGAAAATGTTCTCCTTTGGCCTTGACCACTTCTTCTCTCGGGAAACGCCATGCATTCTGCTCTTGGTTGATGTTGGGGTAGTTTGGGAGAATAGTTGGGCACGTGAAAACGTCATCTGGGCCAATGTAGTCGTTATCTGGAGCAGTGGCGTTTTTTAGGCCTGTCGTATATTCCATGGAAATGCAACCGAGCTGTTTGACGAGGTGGAATTATTCACGGGGTGAGAGGAAGCCGTGTCAGTCGGAATGCCTGTCTCACCGTTGCCGATCCATAAATTGGAATGACTAAGCGCCCGCTCGATAGAAAACGCCTTCATTGTTTCATAGGACAACTGCCGGCAGCGCTAACGTTTGCGGATTGCTCCGCGTGCGCTTAGGAAAGTTGTTATATTGAAGTTCTTCGTTCTGACACACAATCGCGAAATTAATGACCGATTTTAAGTGCCAGCTTTGTGTTCTGTCCCATTTTATACTTACCGGCATTCAGAAGCTACTAAAAACTTCGGCCCAGTATGGGGAAGTTCTATAGTTTTTTACGAAATTTCAACCAAAAATATTCGCATTGCGATTATTTACTTCAAATTTATATATTTAAATCTCAGCTCAGCTATTTAAATCTCTTGGTATAACACGTTGATCGCACGATGTTTCGCTCTGGCCCACAACGCGTTCAGAGCTCACAGATTCCCTCGATTGCCAAATTCCCTTGGTTGACTCCTGGTTTTTTCTCCGAAGTAACCTTCAGCAGAGGCTTACCATACCTTCTCTCCAAACAAAGGCGACTTCAAATCGCGGCTCTGTTAAGCATGAGACCAAAGATTGGCTTATAAGCCTCATTCGATGGGCAATGGTTCGGGTCAGTGAGAAGATGCTTCTCTTGCCGTTTATCCTGATGGGATTATCCGACATGCGTCCAAATTGAGTTTTCGCCCATCCAAGCCGGAGACGCTGCCATCCGTAACGATGCGAGAGAGGCGTTGTTCGTGTAAAGGTTGAATTTTTGCTGAGTTTCCTATTTGGGCGGTGTGCTCGAGAGCTCTTCCTCTGTGGGCGTTATCGGCTTTTTGTCAAGCTAAGGACAATCACTTCGAGCTAGCTGCTCTACTTGTACTTCATTTTCCCTACCTAGGAGTACAATAGGCTCGCAGTACGTACAGTGTAGTATGATAGGGCGATCTATTGGTTCCTCACTACTGGTCCTCCCCTAACGGTCCACCATTACTGGTACTGGTAACCCTCAATGATCCACCCTTAGTGGACAACGTCTTCGGCACAACTTCTGAATCCCCAGGCATATTGGACGACGTCTTCGGCGCGTCTACCTGAATCCCCAAACATGTTGAGCGACGTCTTTGGCACGGCTTCTGAGTCTCAGGCACGTCATGCGACGTATTCCGCACGCCTTCTGAATTCCCTGGCACGTGGAAGATGTCTGGGTATCTTCCGCTATTTTCGCGCCCCGTAATTTGATTAGTATCGATTGACGGTGATCGATACTACAAAAACGAACTTCAGATCCGTGTTGTGCGACCTCGAATACTCCAGGACTAAACTTTCGTACCGCCTGGACGAGATCCACAAAAAAATCGATAGTTTGATCAATATCGATTGATGGCGATCGATTCTTCAAAAACAAACTTCAGATTCGTGTTCAGCGACCTAGATTGCCCTCAGGGCTGAAGTTTCCAGGCAGGTAGAAGACGTCTAGGTATTTTTCGCTATTTTCCTGCATCGTAATTTAATCAGTATCGATTGATGGCGATCGATTCTTCAAAAACAAACTTCAGGTTCGTGTTCAGCGTTTCTTGACCAAGGACTGAAGTTTCTAGGTAGGGAGAAGACGTCTGGATATTTTTCGCTATTTTCGTGCCGTAATTTTCCCCCCATTTTCACACCGTTCCCCCCCCCCCCGATTTTCCCCCTATTTTATGACTAATTTCAGCGGCGGCGCCGATCGATAGTATGACTCAGCGCTTAGCGCGTTATTATAGAGTGTATGATATATGATATATGATAGAAGTATAAAGGTACAAGGATAAAGAATGGCGATACTCAATCCACTTTGGAATGCGCCATGCATTCTGACTCTACGGGATATCGTAGAGGCAATTTGAATGCTTTTTTACAAGGACTTGCGAAGGCCAGCCGATGGATAAGTTAATGTTTCTGGGATAAATGGGAAGGATAAAACATTAACCCCAGATAAGTCTGATACGAGCTCACCAATTCTGAAGAGGTGGGAGGCTTGGTTGGCCTGGGAAGGAAATCCGACCCAAGAACCTGCAATTGAGCGCATGCGATAGCAGGCCCCTCTTCTCACTGTGTTTCTGCGTGTTCGCGGTTTTTGTGTTTGACGAGAAGTTTTGGAACTTTGAGACCCTCTCTGCTAACAATCCCATTGGTTTTTTGTCATGCAAACGCTGAATATTTATGGTCAAAGTCAATGACCTGCTACATATTACACATTTTGGTGTAGATCCAAAAAGAAGGTCCAATCGGACATTCGTCTGCAAAATTCAAGCATTTTACCTAAAAACCTGTGAAATAGAACATTCTCGAATAAACGCATTTTATAACTGCACTAGGAAATCGAAGCCTGTTCTGGGCGGTTTAAGCTGCTGGATTTGGACGAAATGCATGGTCGACCCCTTCTCCTGAGCTCTACTCACATTATTTTTAAGGATCTCAGTCTCTTCCGCCTTTTCTGAGCCAAGCTAGTGGTTGATGAGATGATTGCCGATTTCTCCAACATTTTCTTCACATTTTCTTTTTTCGGTTAGTAAGTGGTTTCCTTTTCTACCGTGGTAGCCCTCTGCTTTAATCCGACTAGCCTTTCAGGAGTTATAGATGATGCTTTGTAGGTTGTGTATAAGCATGTGTAGAGCGATCTCAGCTGCCTCATTTTTAAAGGTGTTGAAGTGGTTTTGCAACTGGTCGTGAATGTGGCCTACATCGGGAGGTAGGCATGCTAGCCAACCTCTACCAATCAGAGCCCGGACCGAACACGTGTCAGCCAATCGGGCACGCGTGTTTGGCGCGGCCCCATTGGTCTGATGCGCCCCGCTCCAATGTAGTCCACATCGACGACTAATTCTGCGTGTTTTTTACCGTCGCCATTCTTCCGCTGTCTCGCGCCTCGTGGCTCGGTCTTCGATTGTTGCTTCTAGATCTTTCTGTACCATTCCACCACGTCAGTCGACATGAGTAAAGCCGGTGCTGTCGGTCGAGGCCTGTACGCGGTGCTGGCGTTCTTGGTGAACGCGGCGCTCCGGATCGGCATCAACGTCTCGCTGGTGGCGGCGATCGCCGTCACCGTCTACGCGGCCGTCAGCTTCTCGCGTGAAGCGCTCAAAGAGCGGAAAGAGGGTACGCGCTCACCAACTCTGCTGTTTGTCTAGTGTCGTCCTGGTCGGGCTCCCGTCATAGGATCCAGCCACCGCGCTGGCGCTGGTAGTCCTAGGCAAATGGTGTTTTACTCTGTCTTGGACTTCTGTGCTTACCATTACCTAGCAGAGCCAATGTTTTTTATTCTGGGTTTTTCAGATCTGTTTTGTTGTTGTTGTTCTTCTTCGTGGTGTCAGGATCTGAAAGAAAACTGAAATGTAAACATAGCTTTTTATTTTTGATGAATCTATTTCTAAAATTTCGATTTTGCGGAGTTTTCGTATTTTTTTGGCCATGAGAGCAAATACTTCGATGCTTCAGAATCCCTTTGATATTATTCATGGTATGAAATTAAAGTTGGGATCTATCCTAATCGGAGGGGCATATAGTGATTTGCGTCTTCAATCCCTCGCCTATGTTTCAACGAGAGTGTCAACTCCTGTCTGTTTATTCAAGGCCTTGTTTTAAAATTTTGGAAATATGATTGTGTGGCATAGGATGACGTCCGTAATTGACACTTTACGGTTGCCCCTCCCGACTAGGATAGATCCATAAGTTCATATGTAGGGTTAATTTTTATTAAAATATTTAGCAGGATTCCACTTTCAATTTTTGAAGCAATGCCCAAGCAAGACCAAAGTTACCTCTTCTATCAATACGAGTTAAGCGGCCAGGACATACAGTTTCTAAACAACAACAACAAACTCTTTTGTTTTCGAGCTTGTTTTCACTTTTGAGCTGACTAACTGGATTAGCACCTTTTAAGGTCTATTCTCGTAATAGATTTAAACCTAATTTTTTTATGTACTTGAAAATTTTTTGCTAAAGTTTTCCTTATTAAAAATAGATGAACTTTTCCGGTTACTGAGGTTAGATATGGAGTGTAGATGATCCCCGTTTCCTAAGCTAGGAATTTCGGGGAATACCATTTTTAGAGTTGTTTTTAACCAGATATTTAATTGAAAATAAAATTTTCCGTATACCCTCCTCGCGTTGGATCCTGATATTCAACTCAAAGGAATTCCCGTTACCCTAAGGGAAACAGTCCCTTGAGCCTTTGGGATTCTTTCAAGCTGAAATTCTCTAAAATTTAGCTCTAAAAGAGAGAGCTGTTAAAATTTTATTAAAATGTACCTTAGTAAGGAGATCTCTTTTAGAACTTAAATTAATTTAGCTGTTACATTTCAGTATAAAAGGTATTGCAATCTCAAAGAGTCAAAGAAGTGTCTTCTTTTATTTTTTTTTGTCATCTTTCCAATAATCAGCGAGATCCAAACGTCGCAAGGATAAGCAGAGATTTTTATTTTCGGTTCAATACATTGCGAAAAATAACCTTAGAAAATGGTCCTCTAAATTCTTCCAAACTTTGGAGCGATTTGGCGTTTCATAGCCGTTTTTCATAATCTCCGTAACAGAAAAAATCATGACTAATCATCAGATCGCTGTAGCCGCTGTTAGATAGTCTAGAAATGCTGTGCTTTTTAAACGTGAATCTCGCAGTTTTTTGAAACTTGTGTTTCATCCCTTAATTTTTGTTTCTTTTTGTAAACGAACGACAATGCCTAACCATTCCAGTGGCATGAAGGGACTAGAGCTGTGGATCTTGTCTTACATTGTTCCTTAAGTATTCATGAGGGCTTGAAAGACGTTGAAATCGTGTTCTAAGGACCTGGGGGAGGTACCTACTTCTGACGCAGCTTTGTCTTCCGAAGATATTATTTTTGCTGACCAACCAGCTCGAAGTCAAGTGCCGCCGATTGTCCCAGAGAATGCGCCATCACTTATCTGATGACGGACGGTGTTCCGAAGCGTTGCATTTTGTAGAGCAGAAGAAGGATCGGCGAGGCCTTACGGCGGCAATCCTTTTAACCGCCGCGCAGTTCATCCAGCACATTTTTAGCGCTCTTATATGATTGAACCAGCCGTCCGTGTGGCCTCTCGACCGCACCGACGGCTTTTTGACGGCTTCGCCGTGGCAACAACTTCTCATCATCAATTGTAGCTGACACCTTTGTCATGGCTTCTTCAGGAAGAACATCTTAACTACGTCGATTAGGGCAAGCAAAAAAAAAAGCGAAAAAATGGACGACATCCACAAAAACGCTTGTTTGCCCAATATCGATTGATGGCCATCGACAGTTCAAAAACGAACTTCAGATTCGTGTTCAGCGACCCAGATTACCCCTAGGGGTAAAGTTTCGTGCCGCTTGAAGGTCATCCTCGAAAATCGATAATATCGATCGATATTGATTGGTCGACTCCAGATTTGTGTTCAGCGACCCAGATTACCTCCAGGGTTGAAGTTTCGTGCCGCTTGAACGTCATCCTCAAAAAATCGATAATATCGATCGATATCGATTGCCTCCAAAAACCCCTCCCGTCGATGATCATCTAAACGCCCAGGCACGGTTGCCGACGTGTTCGGGACGTCTACGGCTCGCCATGCACGGTTGCCGACGTGTTCGGCAGGTCTACGGCATCGCCAGGCACGTCGATGTTCAACAATCGCTTCCAATACGCAGTGCCCCCACTCCAGTTGTGTCGGACGGAAACACGCACACACACACTGCTCCTTTATATATAGTAGGATTCCTTAGCCTCTTCGTAGTCCTTAAAAGAAGTAGTACTTGGATCTGTGTCAGCTAAATCCAGATGGGGATGATCGGCCTATGAGTAGCCTACGATCCTCCTCGGAGGGACCTGAGGTATCCTCCGCAGATAGTTTGCATCACGCCACTTCCTTCTGCTTCCCCTCCACCCGTATATTCGAGCAGGCTGCAGCATACCCCCTCCCCCCATCGTGTGCGAGAGTACCTCATAAGGGCATCCTGCTCAGTCTCATTCCTATCATGATGGTTTTCACAAGAGCGTTCCCGGTGCCCTGGTGTCCTATTAAAAGGCGAGTTTTTCTGCCGTATAGAATGACCCTTAGGATTGGCGGCTCTATGGAAAGACACTTTTCAGTCGCCGGTCGGCGCCTGAGAAATGGTCACTCGCGCGATCGTTGCAGTGCCGTAGAAAAACTTGACGGAAAACTTGTTAGCGGAGCGATATAGGAGAAGTGTTTGATGTTGTTCTGCGACAGCAAGAACGATCACCACGGATGACGTCTGTCTTGGAGCTGGTTGCATTCTTTGGCAGTGAATTACGCTGGGCGAAGAAGGTAAAGGTAAGAAGATAAGGGACGGCCTGGGATGAGCCAGACACTCTATGAACTTCTTCGTGATGTCGTGATGACAATTTGAATTCGTGTTTGGCCTTGCCAGTCGATGTACAAGCCAATGTTTGATTTCTCCCAGACGACTCTGGTACCGATTCACCAACTTGGAAGAGGGCGGTGCGCTTGCCTGACCCGGGCTGGAAATCCGAACCAGCACATCTGGTGTCGGGAGCACGCTGCAGCCAGCACCTCTTCCGACTGCTCTACACGGTTTCAAAGCTTATATACCGTAGCTTATATACATACTAACCCCCCACCATCATACTGACTAGCTGAAAACTAGCTTGCGGCTTCCTCATCCCATCCTAGTTTCTTGTAGAGCCTTGTAGAGTCTTTTTAGTTCCTGATGGCCATTCTTGTGCTTCATTGTCCAATTGATATTTAACGCTTCTACTCATATCTGGACTGTGCCAGAGTGAGCCAGGGATTTTTCTGGCTTGAGATGCGCTAATAGCGTCATATCGTTGATTCAGGTCTTATGCGGGGTATTCCGACCAACGACAACCTGTGGCTGTTCAGAGCGAGCCAACATGACACATGACGTCATCGGTACACCCAATTTTCGACGAAAAAGTGGCTCGAATGCCCTTCTTGCACTGACGCAAGCCTCATAAACCTGTACTCAAATAACCTTACACTGGGAGGAATCGATTTAACAGTGCTGGGGGTACTGTAATTCAAGAGAACGTTAGAGACTCCCCGGATCCGGAGTTCTGTTTGTGCCTAATAGTTGAAGATAAGGTGGGCCGACTAGATAACCTGTTTCTCTTTCGCCCAGTTTAGGGACTTGTCACCCGCTGTCAGAAGAACACCAGGAGCGTGTTTGTTTGGTGCTCAGGGTATTCGAATACGTTTTACGAAAGAAATACCTTGTATGTTTCCAGGGCTGACTGGGATCGCCTAAGAAAGAGTTTTTTCTTCTATAGGCCCTGTCACCTTTCACGGCTAATCGACGGCTTTTCAAACGGTTTCTTTCTAGCAGCGACAAAATGAAAGGTAGCTGCCGTTCTCCAAGGGCTTGACTGTCTCTGTTCTCAAGGCCGGAGGGGGCACCTGATGTTCTTAGGTACTGGTCGTTAATGTGGCCTACATGGACAGTATCGTCTTTGTCAAAATGACTCCCATAGTGGGACCTCCGCGTTGAGCGACCCTTGCCGCCGGCCAGAACTGATACGGCACAGCTCTGTGACACCGGGTTTGGCTATGCGCTGGAACTGCCCAGAACTGCAAATGCGCCGAGAGAGGAAGTGGTCTCCGTTCGTTCACGGGAGGAAGTATGGCACGCCGGGAGGCTGGCTGCCAGAGAAAGTGCGAGGCGGTACGGTAGTCGAGGAGGTGGAGACGGTGCGAGCGGCCTAGAATCGCGTGAACCGATGGAGACGAAGTGGGACGACGAAGGCGTGGACGCAGAGCGGTTTACTGGCGCCGGCGACAACCCACACAGTCGTCGTGTCGTCGTTGTCGTTGTGCTTCCGTATCGGAGCTCCGTTCCGCCAGACTTCTCCAATTCCTAGCCTGTAGTCAGTCAGCGTCGTCTCGTCCTAAACATGGCACAGCCGAAGTTTAAGAAGAGCGCTCAGAAGGTCACCTACGAGCCGGCCAAGGATTTCCCCGGAAAGGGTGGGTGCTTTGGATGTTTGGTCTGTTTGCTGAGGATTCTCGACCGTCTTTATCTTTTTTGGAAGCCAAAATTGCGTCTTAGCGGCTTCTAAAGGGATGCTGGAATCTAGGATTTTCGTTGTAATCTTGCGTTGTAGACCTTTCTGTAGACGATGAAGAGCTTTGTGGCGGCTTATGGGGAGGCGTTAGCTCCAGTCGTGCTTTAGTCTTCAATTTTTGGTTTGCCTTCTAGGTTTCGTCTCTTCGTTAGGAATAGGCAAAACTCATCAGGTGTGGAGTCAAGTCATGTAGGTTGGGCCTGACCTTGAATTATCTAACCAGCTTCGGTTGCGGGCTGTTTATTTGAAGCGTAGGAATACCCTTCCTCAGATTTCTTTTACCTCCAGCGGCGGAGCGTGTCCCAGTTCATCCCCTTTGGGATTCTCCTTGAATTTTTGAGAAGATTCATCAAAGTCGGGGTAAAGCATTCTCGAGGGAATGTCAAGATACCCATGAAGATCATCGAGTACCCTGGACCTAGTCGCATACCCACAAATGGGTGCGTGAGGTAGACGATGGATGAATCTCACGTCGTGAGTACGTTTTTTCCTTCTACCTTGCGTGTCTCTGGGTTTAACTGTTGCTAAATCGGGCACCTGAATGGCTACGGGTCTCCAGAAGACCTCGCTGAAGATCCGTAACCTGCTTCCTGTTGCTAGCAGGTCATTTGGGACGTTGTTATAGTATTCTCCATGAAGACCCCTAGTTCTTAACCTTTTTTGCCCTGCTATTGCTTGAACGGTGTTTCTTACTCGCGTGATTTGCGTGAAGTTAGAGGTTAGGATTACCCAAGCACTCGGAGTCGGTCTTAGCTGGACCAAGTCGAAAGAATATTCTACTTTTATCACTAAAATGTTGCAGTAAAGCACTGAGATGCGTTACGACATCTTTGCCTCTATATCGCTAGGTCCCATGGGTATTCCGACCTTTCCGCGTCGTGCAAAAATTCTGATAAATATCCCGTCTTTTTGGCAGGCTTTTCCGGGGTCTTAAAAGCTCCCCACGGTAGTGTTCTACTGCTAAAGGCTCCCGTTGATATTTTTCGTTCCACACGCTTTTACAAATGAACGGTCTGGATGGAGTTTGAGCCGCGATGAGGTTGGTTGCGCTAGAATATCACTTTCTGTCATGCAGAGGGTCCCACGTGGGGACCTAGTAGGAACAGGACCTGTGTGCCTGTTAGTTAGCCCAGCAAGAGGAGGTGAGGTTCATGTTGCTAATGTGGGCAGCATTGGAAGGTGGGAGTGAACCAGCCAACCATAGCGATTCAGAACCTCGACCAAGCACACACCAACCAATAAGAGTATCGGTTGTACATGTCCTCTTTGAATGGCACGTAGATCTATCCTATTAGGAGGGGGCACATGCGGTGTCTTGCCCCTCCATCCCTCCCCTGGATTCGTTTTTTGAGCTTCAACTACTGTTGAATGGTGCGCATTGAATAATGCGAGCTCACAGAATATAGTTCGGTATCGTAGAATGCCGGGGACTGTCACCTTAGCGCTGCCCCCTCTCGACTAGGACATCCCAACGCGGCCCCATAAAGGACTATGTAGAACGAATTTCAAAGCTAAAGTACTGTGCTTATAGGAAAAAGTATCCGGGGCCTAGAAAGAAAACGTAGGGTGATATAACCACGCTGAAAGCCAACCATTATTAGCTTCTAGTGGACCGGCTTCTTGTCGAATGGCTTCAAAGGCTTAATTGGAAGGAGATGAAGTTTTGGCGGAGAAGCCAGCTACTCAGCTTCAGAAACCAGCCGTTTCTGAGGTCGAAAGCCAGCCCTTCAGTTTCTGCTTCTGAGGTGTTTCGAGCTTGTTGAAGCAGCTGGCTGGTTATAGTGGTTTACGTCCTACTACCGTTCGTCAGGTGCTGACGCGCAGGCCATTCAAGGTGACTTCGTCGGAAAAGCAGCGCCGTTCGTGATTCTCCTTGCCGGGTCCGGCTATTTGTCCAGCCAACGTCAAAGGTCACCTACACCACCACCACCACTCAAGCGGCGATCGTGTGGCAGTGAAGGTTAAACCTCGTCGGCGCGACCATTTGGGGCCGATGGATGTCCGCCGAGACGTCGATTGACCATCGCCGTGGTAATGATAGCATCATTCTCGGCCTAATGGAGGTAGCAATGAGAGATCTGCGTCGAGGATAGCGGCCAGACGAGGTCTTGAGAGAGTTCGGCTGAACAGGGTTTTTTCCCGGTATCTATGGGTTTCTGAGGAGGTCAGAGAGAGCCTAGGACGCTGAACGATGTTCGACTTCGCAACTGATAAGCGCTGTCAGTTCTGGCACCTGTCGAGTGATCGTTGTCCGCTGATGGTGATGAAATGGGCTGCCATGATAAGAGCCCTTTGCCCAGCTCCGTTCTCGCCGTAACTTCGCGCCAAGGGTCAAGTAGGGTGTGCTGGCCTGTCACAGGGGTATTGCGACTGGAAGTATAGGCACACATCGATCCATATTGATTGGCATTCGATGTTGTGTACATGTCATGAAGTTTGTCCAGAGGCAAACTACCTCGTGTGACAACAATCTCTTAGCAAAAAGTTTGACAATATTGATCGTGTTTGATTGGAAAATCGATTGTTTATTAGTTAGAAACATCCACCGAATGGCTGTGAAAGCCTTCAAGCCGCAATCATTTTGCGTGGATGTAGGGGCAGGCGGACAAACTGGTGGGGCAGCTCTTTTAGACATAGGAGAACCTGGCGATTGTCTGGGTTCTTTAAGTAGTTTTCTCCTAAAGAAGAGATTGGGAGGCGAGCTAGGTCATGCAGTGGGGTTGTTTCGATAGTCTTGTCATGGCGACTTGTTTATCTCAATCCCTTGTTCGTGCCAAAATAGCCCAGTGAACCTTTGATGTAAACATGCGCCGTCTGTGTGAAGACAGCAATCTTGTGCAGTGAGGGATCGTTTATCCTCACACATACGCAAGGATAAAGGAAGAGGACAACGTTAGTCAATCCCTATTTGAGCTGCGCTACGTATTTTACTTCTGCGGGATGTCGAGAGGGCAATTTGAATGGGTATTTGGGCTATACAACGACTTGTGGGGTGGCCAGCGTATGGCAAAGTCGGTGTTTTATCCTTTACAAGTTTGGTACTAATTCACCCTCCGACATTGGAGGGTGGAAGCTTCGGTTAGCCTCAAACGAATCTGAACTAGGAATGGCAGGCATGCGTACTACAAATGATGTGTATTGTCATACTACAAAAGGGTGTGTATTGTCAGTAAAACGAACGTCAAGAAATGAAGGGATGAAAACGATGTAAAAAAAGAAAAAGAATAATGAAACGGCACCATAACAAGCGACTATTGCAAAGGAATCTTCTCAGCAGTTAATGAGCCCCGCGGCCAATGTGTGATTGAGTAACGCCAAGATTTATAATTACCCCTATGTGGAGTTCCTTAATTAATATGCACTTTTCTGTTCAAGAACCAAATTGTGCCTGTAGTGGTCTAGTGGCAGAATTTTAACGTGGTGATCGGAATACCTGGGATCAATCTCCGGATTCATGAGTTGACTGTATGCTGTTGACCTTACTCTGGATTCTGATCCCAGGTGGCATTTTCACTCCTAGAGGGCCAGGAGTTTCAGTGTTTGTTCAGTTATGTGTGCACGGGCAACTCTTTACCCTTGCCCTTCGGGAGTGATTTTGATGCGTGAGAGCAGGGACAGTTTACGGCAACGTGTCTCCCACGCATCAAAATCACTCCCGAAGTTTACCCCAAGGTGATGGCATTGTGAGGCTAATACTTCCCCTTCCAGTAGAAAGTCCGTCCCTCAATGCGGCCTACTTGGTCCACTTCCCTCGTAGGCCACATAAGCGACTAGTACCGCCACATAAGCGACTAGTACCGAATTCTCTAACATCTAACATATAAGATGGGTTCAGTTTTTCAATTTCTTTATATATCTGCCAGTTTGAGACCCTCACATATGTACGATCTATGATTTTTTTGACTCCAGTATACCTGTTGGGAGACTACTTCAGTATAATAAGGAATTTTTGCAGCGCTAGTCGTTAATGTGGCCAACATGGGAAGGCTGGCAGCCGCGAGACAATCAGGGCACCGACCGTGCACACCTCCTGGTTGACAGAATTGTTCGATATGGTCTGATTGGTCTATGCTCCCTATAGCCCACATTAAGACATTAACGACTAGTACCAAATTTTCTAAAATGAGAGGACGACGAATTAGTCAAAACGTTTGGTCGAAGTAAAGATCCACCGTTATACCTTGTGTTGGTTCATTATGAGAAGCAACAACAAGAACTAACCATGCCGAGGTTTCAAGAAGAGAGAAGCTGGAGACTAAAATGAGAGGGTTGATTTTTTTATACCTACCAGTTCAAGACCCTCATGTTTGTATGCTCGATGGTATTATATGTATTCGGTCACAGTATGATAAGGAATTTCCGTGGTGGTAGTCGTTAATGTGGCCTACATGGGTAGGCGTGCAGGCGCCAGCCAGCCAGAGCACTGACCACCTCCTGGTTGGCAAGCCAGTTAGATACGGCATGATTGGTCCACTTTTTAGACTACGTTAACGAATTGTAGCAAATTGTCTATGAGATGGGTTCAATTTTTAAAAATTTTAAAGCAGCGTATGACCAATGAGTCCTGTTTTTGCATACCTATTAGTGCTCTATTCACAACAACATCGGAAGTCAGTGAGTGTTCTCGTTGACGTATTTGTGTGTAATTTTGCCACCTGGTCCATATGTGGGTTAGACTCCTTTAGGGGTTAATAAGAAGCCTAAGGGAAATTCGTTTAGGGTTGAGTGAGCAAGGTTTTTTCTTCTACAGCATCTGGAAGGATTAATTGGAATAGCCTGCTGCAGCTCTGTGATGGGCTTTTTGATTAAAATTTTGAAAATAATTTCGGTTAGCTGGGTGGAAGCTGTTCACGGAGTTCTGTGTGGTTCTCTGTCCGTTTGACTTCTCGATGTCGTCCCCCCGATCGATCGTTGTAAAACCGCTTACAGATGGTTGTATACATGTGGTGCGTCCGGCAGTAAAGGCAACCTACTGTTAGTCATGCAACGTCAGCGTCATCTCCACGAGTCGATAGCGGTGCCTACATCCGCGTCCTCGTCGTTGTGAAATCGGCTGCGTTTGCTGCTGCTTTCAAAACTATTCAAAGCCACCGACCGATTGCGGCTGGCTGATTGCTGGTGCTCTGCTCTGTCCTGCCCTGCCCTATCTGCCTGTCTGTTATTGTGATGTCGGCTAAACTGGTAGAGAATCAGCGACAAAGTGAGCCTACAGATCTGTTCCGATGGAGAGGGGAGGAATCTGAGGCCTTTTTGTCAGTCTCAGCCTTCAAAAGACTTTGATCACGTCTCTTATGGAGGGTTCCAAATAGTGTACGGTCCCTTGGACGAACCAATATCGTTGCGAGAAGTTAATCAACGGCGTTACTTGATGTTCTTTACATATTTCCGAAGCATGGTACTGATTTCTGGAGCATGTTTGGGGATGGCGGTGCAGGTTTATAGCTCTTGCGCTTCAACTGCGTTGTTACACGCGATACGCAGTTTCACGCGATCACGCCTAACGTTGCCTGCTGCTTCTCCAAAATCTGTGCAATTTTCTTCATTATTCGAAGCCTAGGCTTCTATGCAAACATGGTTTCTAAAAAGAATGTTCGGGCCCAGTGGGAAAGAGTTGGGGAAAGGGTCCATATTATAATTAGTCGGAAGGTAAAATATAATACAAAATTAATATAATATAAATTTTTCTGAAAAATAAATTTTGTTGCAAAATTTTGACTCAACCTAGTAAATTTAGAAGCACTTGGCACAAACAATCTTCTAGAAACCTTCTTTGGATAAAGCTTGGACGAGCAAACAAATTAGAAGCAAATTAGGCGAAAATTAGAAGCATTTCATGGGGTGGACGTCTTCTCTTTTTTTTTAGGCGTTCGCTCATTTTTAAGCATTGCTGCTAATTTTTAACCCGTATATAGATAAGCTTTTCATCTGCGCCATTGAACAACTGCTTGATACTGCTACCGTTTGGTTTTGTCGTTTGTTTTAAAATTTGTTTGAAGAGGTTTCTAACCAATGTAAGGGTTAGCTTGCTATTTTTACACGCAGCTTACAACTAAGGAGGAAGATTACGGTAAGAAGTTCAGAATGGTGTACATTACGGGAATGTCTGTGTCCAATGAATACGCAAGATGGTGATGAGGTTTGCTTGCCACTGATGTTTGTGACATAAGCGGCTTCTGGCTGCGTAAGGTGAACTGGGACACCTAACACTTAGCATACGTCTGGATTAGCTAAGCGAAGAATCGGAAGGTTTTAACGTTAGGAAAGTCAGAAGGAGGAGGTCCGATCAAGGTTACGGTATTTCTGCCGCGCCTCCCCAGCAAACCGCCATTGGTTTCTGTTCATTTTCATTTTCTCTATCGATTTATTGATCGCAACGAGACGTGTTCTACTTTAGTTCTGGAGTTGCTGTACTGGCGAGACCCTAAGAAGAGCGCCGTTGCTCTCTCATTGGTTCTACTAACAGTGATCATCTTCGCAAGGTGAGCCTTCCCCATTGTTTATTTTCTATTTTTGCTTTATTTGTTTATTTATTTGGATTTTTTTCGAAGTGCGGTCAACTAATGAAATTTGTCTTGTCTAAGTATGGGCTTTATAGAACAGTTCTCTTTAAAATTCCTGGAAAGAAGACTACCCACGAGAAGCGGCCGAACCAGCTCCGCGGCCTGTGCGATGCTTCTTTCCGTACTAGTTGTTAAGTTGTTAATATGACCTATGGGGGGGGGGGGCGGGAACGTGCTGGCCATTCACAGCCGGCCATTCACAGCCTTTGCCTGGCTGTGAATGGCCAGCACGTTCCCACCACCCCACCGACCGAACACGCGTCACCCAATGATGCAGCCTTGTTCGCCTCTCTGGATGGCCTGCCCGATACTGCCTGATTAGCCTGGTGTGACCCTGCTTCACATCTAGGCCACATAAACGACTAGTACTCTTTTTTACCTAGAAGGGGTGGGAGTCTGGGATGTTATAAGAAGATTTTAGCCCTATAATTCAAGAAAAATCGATTTCAGTTGGTCTTATTTAGCCCCGTATAGAAGCCATTCTCATTCCCCAATTTTTTTTCGCAGAATTTTTAAAAATTTGTCTGGGTTCCTCAGCAGGAATCAATGGCGATAACCAACCGTTATGAAAGTTCACGATTGGCAGATATTTGAGTGTGGATGACGGCTTACTTACTGGGACCGGATTCATCAACCGCTTACTGCCATCTAACGGTGAAAATACCCCTGATATGACACTCATTCAGCATCAGATTTGGCGGTATTTTTTGTCAAAGGACAGTAAGCTGTTGATGAATCTGACCCCTGTCCGACGGATTAACATAAAAATAATATTTTATTTCATCAGAATTTATGAAAAGTTTCCATTCATTTCTGATTTTTTTCGGAACTCCCTCAGGGGCTGGGAAGGGAATCACAAAAAAAGCCGTAACATTCGCGTGGCTCTTATTTCGAGAAGCCATCTCTTTGCAAATCCATAATATCGATTGATTGGTCAATCGATACTTTCTGTTTGTTGCGAGTGCACTCCCCCGATTACATTGGCTCTATATCCACTTCAAGCGACCATTCCTGCATCAATTTCGATTATCGATTGGTATTGATCTGGCGACCGATTTTGTCTTATTGTCTATTCAACGGCGATTATATTCGCCTGACACTCGCCTTAGGTGGTTCAGCGTAGATCGATGATTTCGATTGCTTTTTCGTCGGCTGTTAATTTTGCGCGGACGAACGGACGGATTGACTAAGGGGTCGGCTGTTTTACTTGTAGAACAATTCTGTGAACTGTCGGATGAGTTTACGTTTTGGCTTGAAACGTCTTTATTGTATTTTTTGGTTACTTTGAAATATTTCCAATAGAAATTTTCCGTTTCGACACTGCTATAAATCCATTGTCGGTAAAATCCTCCGTTTTTTTTCGTTGTGCTCTGCTTGGAAGTTGCGGTGATAGGTTGTCGAGCGCACTTTGCTTTGATTTCCTCGATTTCACCAGCTAATCGATATCGATTGAATTGCTTAGGTATCCGATCATCTCCGTGCTCGCCTATGCTGGACTGGCTGTTCTAGCTGGAACCGTTGGATTCCGTGTCTTCAAGACAATCGAATCGCAAGTGAAGAAGACTGGCGCGGAGAATCCCTTCCAGTAAGTACTGGTTGATATTGATCTTTGCAGCGGATCTGTCGATTAGGGCACCCTCATTCAGAGAGTACCTCGCGAAGGATGTCGAACTGCCACAGGACCGAATTCATGCCCAGGTGGACGTGCTGGCCGAACACGCTCAGCTTCTCGTCAATCAAGTGAAGAGGCTCGTCTTCGTCGAGAGCATCGTCGAGAGTGTTAAGGTGTGTTGCAGGGGGTTTTGAGCGTTTTCTAGGATGATGGGATTCTTCCTCGTGGTAGATATGTCTGGTTTTCTCGCACCATTTGACTAGGCGGTCCTGGTCGCGGATGTAGCCACCATTACGATGTGAGAACACCCCAGCCAATCAGACCGCATCGAATGAAGGGTCAGTCCTGATTGACTAGAATATCCATCTGATTGATTATGATTGGCTGGCACGTTCTCACCTCCCAATGCTGCTCACGTTCGCGACCGGAACCGGCCAGGCTTTCCAACAAATCTACTTTTTTTTCAATGATTCTGAATCTAGAAAACGAAAATGAGGGCAGAAACTGGTGTTAGCACCTAATTGTTGGCACAATGCCGTAGCGGCTGTAATCATATAGTTATGGACGTGATGGCTAGGCGTATTCTGGTCAAAAAGTTGGAGGAAACAGAATGCATGGCGCATTCCAAAGATTTTGTCTGATACCGGATCCACTAGACCCCCTCCTCATTCAGCTATTAGGTTATTGATTATCTAGGACTTCCAGTAGATGGAACTACAGTGTTCTTATAGTCAGCTTGAAATTTGCGAAAATTCGTTTTTGAATTTTATGGAGCACTTTTCAGTTCGCCTTGATCCTGTGGGCGTTGACGTACATTGGATACTGGTTCTCTGGATTCGTCATCGTCGTACTTGGTGAGTCTTCTTGAAGGGTGCATCCTACTGTCCTTGATTCTGCTCTTTTCCAAATTTGTTCAAGTTCCTGCTCATTTTTCTTGAATTTCAGCCGTGCTTGGCGCGTTCTCGGTGCCGAAGATCTATGAGATGTACAAGGAACCAATTGACGCACAGCTGGCGATGGTTTCCGAACACATCAGCAAGGCTTGCAAGATGTAAGTGGTGTTGAAGCGTTGGGAATCGCTTCAGAAATAGTTATATGTCAGTGAATGCAGGGTTAGACGCTCATAGTTAGACGAGGACCTAGCAGTGGAGGTCTTCGGCTCGCTTCAGGTTCATACCTGGGCGCCCTCTTCAGGTTTAGTTGGCTCTAGATGGATTTCGGGGTTTTTGTTATAAGAGCCATATAGGTACATTGCGATCCTTGGAGTTCCTCTGATGTCTTCTGGCTTTGGAAGATCAAAAGGCAGCTATGAGCTTCTGCAATGGTTTCCACGGCTGTTGGAAGAATCGCACCACGTTCCTTTTACAGGAAAATATGCGTTAATTTCCTACCTTCCACCTTAAGACTAACCTTACGCTTTCCTGATGTCATTTCGTCTGACGTTTCTATAGAGTGTGCCTAGCTAGTCTTCTCACCTGTTTGGGATTTCTTTTTTTTTTGTTGATCGACGACGGGCAGGAAGGTTTTTGTCCCTAAGCCACCAGGTATTAGTGAAGAAAATTCTTGCATTTTGGGGCTGATGTCGATAGGGTGTGGAGTTCAGCCGGCTGTTCTAGTTCCAGTTGCTCCGCTGGACTCAGCATTGAACGTGTCCGTCCCTCTTTGTGTTCAGCTCTCCTAGCTGTCCTACATGAATACCTAACAAATTGGTCATAAAGTGCCTCATTAACTAACTGTGAATACCTCGAGTTACACAGAGGAGATGCTTTGTTATCGAATCGAATTGAGCTCTTGACCGAGTGAAACCACTGCACAAGTTGACCATGAAGTTGGCAAGAATAGAGGCGTTCGTCAATCTCCTTGCGGGACGCGCCATGAGTTCTACTTCCATGCGATGATAGTAAAGGCGACCTGAATGCATGCGCGCCCTATAAATTGACCTGTGCGTTCAGCCAATAGACGGGTCAGTGTGTTATCCTTCCTAAACAAGTCTGGTACGGATTAACCTACCACGGAGGGATGGAGGGTTTGATTGGCCTTGGCAGGAAGCCCAATCAAAGAGTCTAGAGTTTGGTCACAGAATAGCTGGCACCTTCTCCATCTATGTCACCCACCTTCGTACACTTATGTACATATATCATTGTACGAATTCGCGTCAGTGGTATCTTAAGGTATGGTAGAGGAGACGAGTGTAGCGCAGTCGGAGGAGGTGCTGTATGTCGCGTGCACCCGATTCCAGATTCTTAGTTCCGATTTCCCGCCAAGGCCAACCAAGCCTTCCATCCCTTCGGGGTCGGTGATTTGGTACCAGACTTGCCTGGGAAGGATAGAGCGCTGACTTATTCATCGGCTGGCCACCACAAGTCATTGTTGTGTGACCGACAACGCACTCAATTCCCCTCCACTACATCCCATAGAAGCGCATCCCAAAAGGATTGAGTAGCGCCGTCATTTACCCTATCTTTTATGGTTAGAGGAGTGGCTTTCTAGTCTTCCGCCAGTGTTAAGTTGAGGTAGTTGACTGAAAACGTTTCTTTTTTCAGGAATTGAAAAGTGATGATGAAAAAGGTGAAGATCTAAAGTAGAAATTGGCAAAGAAAAAACTTCTGCCTGACTTATGATTGATTTCCAGGAGCAGAGGAGCTGCAGCTATGGTTTTGTATAGCTTGGTATGATTCGTTGCTGTAAATATAGTTTTTATTTCATATTCTTTCAGAGTTTTCTTGCTGCATTCCTTAGAATTGATTTACTGTAATTGTTTGAGCAAGTTTAGCCTATATATTCGGGGAAAATCTGACGGATTGACAAATTTTGGATGACCTTCTGGTCCATTTTTCTTCTTCAGGGCCTTTCTTTGTTCTCTGGAAATCTGTGGGATAAGGATAAACGGTCATTCAGACTTGAGGGAAATATGAACGAAAAATATAATTATGGTACAGTTCAAAGAGATTAGAGTCCAGAGTGATGAAGGTGGCGCGAGCTGGTGTTCTGGAATTGCGCCATGCATTATATTTTTCCACAGGCATAATACAGGGTGTTCCAAAATAACGTGATGAAAGTTTTTTTATAACTATGAAACAACTGACAACTTTACAAATCAATATATAAGGAACAACGATATAGACACCACTATGTTAGTCTGCATTGGCGGTGGCCTCCCTTGGCGCGAATACAGAAGTCAAAACGCTTGGTGAAGTTTTTGGCGATGGTCCGCAGGCCATCTGGAGACAGTCGTTCCCACTCCCGACACACTGATTCATTCTGGCCCTCCAGGCTGTGGTGGCTCTTGGCACGGAACCAGGCCGTCAAAATAAGCCACGCGCTGGCGCAGTAGTCTCGGATTCAGATACGGGGAGTGGTGTGGCTATTCCGCTGACATGATGAAGTTCCGGAAATTGGCCTTGCACCATGCTTACGTGCTTTTCGCCGTGTGAAAGGATTGAGTCTTCTTGAAACGTCCACTGCACATTGCTGAAGTGCTGTTTGGACCAGAAAATTACCACAGCCTCGAAGATGCCCGTCGGTACACATCTTCGTCCACAAAAACCGCGGAGTCTTTCCGTTGGTGTAGATTCCACCCCAAACCATGAGCGATTGCAAACTTTGACGATGTTCGGCGATGGCAAAGTTGCTGGAGCTTCTCCACATCAGATGTTGCCGAGTTGAAGGTAATGAGCCTAAACTACGGTGAACAGCTGAACAGTGTTCGCTCCCACCCGCCACCTGCGGCCCACAGCTTGAGCTGGCGGCATCGATGGAGCCGTTCGCACTTATTCACGTCCGTCAGGAGCTGGACTTTATGGAACATGAAGGGCTCGAGTCCGCGTTTCTTCCTGGCTATTCGATGCACTAACGTGAGAATGGAACCGATATCATGAGCGATTTTTCTCAGGAGACCCTCGGATTTGACATTTTCGCTTTTCGATGATTTTCCGGATCTGCAGCGTATTGATAGTGCGATTTCTTCTTTGTCCTGGACGGTCACCTTCATGGCCGAGCTCCCTACATCGACGAGTTTCTGTGGAGACAGTCGACCGAGTAGGTTAACGATGTCGCATTGGCGTGTTCCTTGACGACAAGGCTCCGAAATCGCAGTGCGATGGTTTGATATCTTGAGAAAAAACCGTAATTGGGACAAAATAGCACTTGAGGAATTATAGCACGGAGAGAAAGATACGCACAAAAAAATTGGTGCCATCTCCGCCATGCTGCAGATCGATGCGTGCGCATGGGAGAATGTCAAAACTTCATCACGTTATTTTCCAACACCCTGTAATATGAATTTTTGGCGGCAGATTTCTATAGAGCGGCGTCAACTCAGCGAAACGTTTAGGTTCTAACATTGGGAAGAAACACTGACTACGCCCAATCTTCTGCAGGTTCTTTAAGTAACACAGTGATGGGAGTTTCATAGTCATTAGCCCTCCCAATAAGTTTTTCTTAATCCTTTTTGCGGAACGAAGGAGAGGGATGCGTTCTTCCTCCTCTACTGATGCCACGCCCACTTGTAACCACTTAAGGGCCTAGTGGCCGTGCATTCATCTTTGCACCTTCTCTTTGGCGAAAACGGTTCCCACCCGTTCTTCTAGATCTCGTAGAGACCTTGCGAAACACCAGGGGAGGTTTGAAGCTCTTTAGTGAACAACGCCTAGTTTGTTCTTTTCGTGCCCTTTTTCTGCTCCAGAATTCTTTCGCTTCAGGGGTATAGATGGCCGAAATTCATTTGCTGGGTTTATTTCTACAGCTGGTGGCGATGTCCGTTCCTCCTCGTGGTGCCACTGGAAACTGTTCGCTTCTGCGAGCTAAGCCAAGCACGGACACTCGAATGCAGGCGACAGGCCCTGGTGACAGGCCGGCCTACGAACAACCTAATGTCACATCGTATGGGTGTATGTCAGTTCATGTTTTTCGAGATAATGCTACGGCGTCCGCGGGAGCCGACGCGCACTCGCAAAGCCCGGCGAGTGTGAGAAGTATGCGAGGGTCCCTGGTGCGAGGACGGCATCGGGGGGCAACTGAGCTAGTCCGAAAGTCCCGTAACGTAAGCAGGACCCGCGTAGCAACGCTGAATGTGGGTACGTTAACGGGCCGCTCGTGCGAGTTGGTAGAAGCACTGGAGCGTAGAAGAGTTGATTTCTGTGCGGTGCAGGAGACGAGGTGGTCCTGCCGCAAGTCAAGAGATATAGGACGTGGCTTCAAGGCCGTTCTATGTGGAAGTCCCAGGACCACCAGTGGTGTTGGTATAATCGTCTCCCAGCGTTTCCGAGACTCGATTGTAAGCGTCGAGCGCTTTGACGATCGATTGATGAAGATCGTTGTCGCCGCTAAGGAGCGACTCTTCCACTTCTTCTCTGCGTATGCTCCGCAGACTGGCTGTTCCGATCAAGCCAAGGATGAGTTTTGGAGCCTGCTTGATGAGAAGACAGCAGAGGTACCGTCGAAGGACGTCATCATCGTCGCTGGTGACCTCAATGGGCACGTAGGCGCTACGAAAGACGGGTACAGCTGTCATGGTGGATTCGGCTATGGGTTGCGTAACACAGACGGTGAGCGTATCCTTGAATATGCGGATTCGCATAACCTCACCATAATGAACACCGTGTTTCGCAAACGCAACTCCCACCTTATCTCGTTCTATAGTGGGAACACCAAGACGCAGATAGACTTCGTCCTTGTGAGAGATCATGACCGAAATCTCGTCACAGACGCGAAGATTGTGCCGTATGAAACGGTCGCCCCACAGCATCGTCCGCTGATCTGTACTTTGAAGATCGTTCCTCCGAGGCTGCAGCAGGTTGAGCGATGCGGTGCTGCAAGAATCAAGTGGTGGCGAATGAAAGAGAAGGAAGCAGCTGTGATTTCTCGCGTACGGTTACCGACAGTCACGACTGTCGACGAAACTTGGAAGAAAGCGACCGACGCGATACTTCAAGCTGCGAGGTCAGAACTTGGCTCTACGAAGCCTGGACGACGAAAGGTCGACAAGCAGACATGGCTGTGGACAGACGATGTGAAAGCGAAGGTTCGAGAGAAGAAGTCGCTTTATCATGTGTTTCTCGGCGACAAGACCGCCAATAATTGGCAAAAGTACCACGAAGCGAAAAAAGCTGCCAAGAAGGCTGTGGCCGTAGCAAAAGCCACTCATTACAATGATGTCTACGAAAAGCTTGAGTCGCGCGATGGCGAGCGGTATTTGTACCGACTTGCGAAAAACCGTCATCGCCAATCCGAGGATATAGAGAAGTTCTTTGGCATCAATGATGAGAACGGCCATCTTCAGACAGAGCGCAAAAAGGCATTGAAGCGATGGTGCGATTACTTCGAGGGAATTTCGACTGAAGAGTTCCCTCATCCGGCCGTCATTCTGTGTCTCCTATCCACGGTCCCGTTCACAAAATCACTGTGGAGGAAACTGATGCAGCTCTGAGGATGATGAGACCGGGCAAGGCGACAGGTTCAGATGACTTGCCAGCTGACTTATGGAGGTCGAAGTTCTGGTACTCTGCTGAGTGGTTGGCCAAGTTTTTCAACCAGGTTGTAGCGGAGAAGAAGGTGCCTGATGTTTGGCAGGAAAGTACGACGATCCCGATTTGGAAGAAGAAGGGCAGCCCTGCAGACTGCTCAAATTACCGTCCGATTCGGTTGCTCTCGCACAGCATGAAGATCTTCGAGCGAATCCTCGATAGCCGAATTCGCGAAATCGTCAAGCTTTCCAGCAATCAGTGCGGCTTCGTGGCTGGTTGTGGCACTATCGATGCCATACATGCCGCCCGTCTTCTGGTAGAGAAGCATCGCGAGAAACAGAGGCCGGTGCATCTTGCCTTTCTCGACTTGGAGAAGGCCTTCGATCGCGTACCGCGTGAGGTTATATGGTACGCCCTACGACAGCACGGTGTTCCCGAAGAACTTGTGGAGTGGGTGCGAATGCTATACTCTTGTCCAAAGAGTCGTGTGCAAGCGGCAGCAGGAACCTCGACGGAGTTTCCCATCTCTGTTGGGGTGCACCAAGGATCTGCGCTTTCCCCACTCCTCTTTGTTGTCGTAATGGATGCCATTACGCGAGATCTTCAGAAGCCCGTCCCTTGGACGTTGCTATATGCTGATGACGTGATGCTCGCCTGCGAAGACAAAGGTGAGCTCGAGCGAGAGGTGCAAGCTTGGTGCGACCGCCTGGCCATGTTCGGACTCAAATTGAACGTCAAGAAGACCGAGTATTTCACGACTGACGTAAATGAGTCCGGCTCCATTAAGATTAACGGTACTGAGCTTGCACGCACTTCGGTGTTTAAATACCTGGGATCAGCAATAGCCTCTGATGGCAGTCTGATGGTTGAAGTGAACTCACGCGTGAGTGCAGCTTGGTCGAAGTGGCGCTCGTTGACTGGAGTACTCTGCGACAAGAAGATGCCAGAGCGCTTAAAGTCGAAGATCTACAAAACCGTCGTCCGGCCGGTAGCGATGTACGGAGCTGAGTGTTGGCCTGCGACAAAGGAAACGGAAAGTCGCCTCAGCGTAATGGAAACGAAGATGCTGCGCTGGATGGCTGGAGTCACGCGCCTGGACCGCATCCGAAACGAGGCTATCCGGCAGAAGTTCGGTGTCGCGCCGATAGCGGACAAGATGCGTGAAGCTCGCTTACGATGGTACGGCCACGTTCTGCGTGGAAATGAAGACAGCGTCCGTAAGATAGGCCTTAACTTCGTAGTGTCTGGAAAACGGCCTAGAGGGCGCCCAAAGCAGCGCTGGGCTGATACGTTACACAAGGACTTTAAAGTAGCTGGTGTCCACCCTGATCTAGCACGGGATCGGGAAAGATGGCGACATGGCACCAGAAAAGCGGACCCCGTCATGAAGCGGGACAAACGCTGAAGAAGAAGAAGAAGATTTCTACAGCTGGACCAAAGGCTGACTGGATTGAAATGTTCTAGAAGAGGGTCCTCGCAAATGTTTGAGGTTTACGGGTCCATTGGACTATTTGTGTTGACCGTTGAATATATGAGCCGATTCTACGGCTTAAATGTGGTGTAGTAATCTGCATTAGGTGCTAGAGTCTAGGTATATTTCGCTAGCAACATGATCATCGATGTTTCAGGGCCGAGGACAAGTTGCCTTTCTTGAAGAAGACGCCGGTCGAGGTGGAGAAGAAGGGTCAGTAGAGGATGACGACCGGACGGATCACCTCGACACAGCCGTCTCATCCAGCCATAGCCCAATCATCAGCGGACTTTGAAGCAACCCACTTTCGTCGTTCAGTTGTCGGAGAGTTTTTCCAAATCGAGTAACGGTCATTTTATGCCTAAGTCTTCGATCCACCACGCGCACAGATCCATCTGCGGATTCCTGCCCTCTCTTACTTCGCTTTTGTCTCCCAGTGGCCTCCCCCCCCCCCCACTTCGGCAGAGCTGAGGTCCGCGACGAGGTCTCCCGTCTCTCCTGCTCTCTTCTGCCGCCTCTGTGTGGTGTGTGTGTCGGATTTCTATGGAACCATCTTCAGGCTTCTAAGCGTGTCTTGCTTTTGTATGTTGGCGTTGTATTACTGTACCTGTTCTTTGTTATGTAGAGTAAATCGCTACGAGAGACCATCGCCACCGAACCAAGTTATTCAGCCGTGTGTTTCCCCGCACTTTTCTCCACTATCGTCAGATCGTTCTCGTTTTTCGTTGCCGTGGCAGTGTGCCCTGCTGCACTTCTTCACACCGGCTAAGCAGCATGCTCGCTCGCCGCCGTTCAGTTCCTCTTTAACAGTCAGTCTATCCTTGATGTTTGTCGGTCTTTACTCATGCTAGCGATGTTTTCTTTCTCGTTCTCGTAAACATTTTCAGTGACGATTATTAAGATAAAAGTCTTGATTAGATCTGCTGAAGCAGTGTCATCGTCGCGGTTTGGTTACGACGACTATTATCGTGTCGGTGAGCCAAGCGCTTCCCTGAAGCGATCTAGTGGTCAGAGGACTCCGCCCATTATCGGCAGAGTCCCGCCCACTCGCAAAAGACTCCGAAAATCTGCTGTGTATCAGAAGGATGCGGGTTGCTAACTATTCGTAAGTTCTAAATCGTGAAGGTTGTGCGTACTGGTTAGTATAGTTCTGCTCCAATGTACTATTTGATCAAGTATTCGAATGATCTCCATTCGAATTTGAATATTCGAAATTTGTGACCATTCGAAAGCATTCGATTACTCAAAAATTTGGAGAACACAAATATGCTGCATAGTAACATCGGTTTCTTATTACATTTACAAAGTGCACAAATTTAAAAAGAAGCGAATTTGCTGCATATACTACAGGGTGTGCCGAAATTATGGCGACAAGGTTTTCAATTCGCCGAGAGAGAAAATGCGGTACTTTCGAGAAACCAACGATGAGACAATGTTTATCAGTCTATTGTAAACTATATGCAGCATTGAGATTCGAAGCTATCTCCATCGGCATCGATATAGGCTTTGAGACGCTTCGGGAAGGCATCGACGGCGGCACGCAAATAAGGCGCGTTGAGCTCATCCCACGCCTTTCTTCAAAGAATCCACAGGGCGGTGAGGTTTCCCGCAGGCTTAGGCTTCCAGAGCTGGCCATGGCTGGCCACTCGTGGAGGCTGATGGAAGCCGGGAAGTTGCCTTTGCACCAGTCTTGCAGCATTCTTGTTCTGTGAGCTGGAACTCCTTCCTGTTCGAAGGTCCAGTAGGGTGCACGTGGATCTTCTTGTAGGCCTTAAGTCCCAGTTTACGGAAGATTCTTCTCAACGACGTCTCCATGATGTCCATTTTCCCGACAACCGGCGGACCGAGAGCGCCGGCTTCCTGCGAATTCGTTCACGTAGCTTCCTAATGTTGTCCGTAGTTGTCCCGGATACGTGTCTTTCCCGTCCGGATCTATCATCCTCGATTCCTAGGTATTCTTAGCGTCTGATGGACCTATTCATAATACTTTGATGAACTCCAAGACGGTGGTGAATGTAGCGTGCCGAGAAGCCTTGACGATAAAGCTCAATGATTTAAGAACAGTGGCATAAACGTTTCACTATCTTGAAAAACGACTTATTGTTATGCTTGACTGAGGTGAGCATAAACTAATTGACTCAATAAAAACAATAAGAGCACGAAAAAAAGCAGACGCTCCGAATAAAAGGTCAAATTGTTTGCGCATGTGCTGTCGCCATAATTTTGGCACACCCTGTATAGTGTGAATTTCGAAACCATAAGGCCACCCCAATTTTGTAGATTTTGCTTTTTTACGACATTTTGCGGTTAGGGTTGCCTCCACTGAATTCGCCGTGGTCGAAAGCCATACCTCGAAATGAATCAGAAGCCCCTATCAATTACAAAATTTTTAAGAAGAAATCATTGGTTTCCCACTGATTCAAAAGTATGAGGCCGTCATAGGGAAACTTCCATTTTATTACAATCAGTAATCAGCAGTTACAAATACAATTACAATAATTTGCAGATGGTTAACTGTGGGTTGTGTCGTGGTGCTGCCTGGACCGTAGAGGGCGGTTTTCTTTCATATCATCTTCTTCCTTGTCCTCTCACTTAGTTTATGGACGCTATTTCAGCTTCTTCAGTGCGATTTCTCCATTGTGGCTCGTCCGTCCGGTGTCTTCTCTCTGTTGAGTGGAGTCATGTGTATACGTACAACTTATGCGTCAACGTCGTGCTCAGTTGTTGTTTCCTGATGTAGCTATGCCCTCTTTTATGCTCATCTTAAATCTACCATTTTCACTTCTGACAGGTCTGGGTTTCCTCCCTTGGACGCGATGAAATCCAAATTTATCCATTCATTCTAGCAGCTGGACCTCTTCAATTCTCAGTGGGACCGATTCACTTGGCGTACTATTACATAGCCACCTTAATTTGTCGATTATCTAGTTGTGTGGCTTGGGACCTCCTAACGGTAGTGCCAAGGGTTTCCTATCGTCATTTTAAAGGGCCCATATATGTACATATACCTATGCAGGGCCTCCTTGGCTCCCGTTCGCAGTAGTATCTTGGCCAGCCTCACTTTGATTATATATTCCTGGATGCCTCTTCTACACACTGCTTCCTTTTATTGGTCCATACCTGCTAGCTTTCTCTTTCATTTCACCCGTGATCAAGGAGAAATCCTGACCTTTTCAACACCTTGAGTTCTCCTTCACTCCCTTATTTCAGTTCATTTCGTTCTCATTCATTGTCGATTCTGTTCTCTATGTTTTTCTTTTATATGCTCTTGATTGGATTTTCAAGTAGCAAGAAATCGCCCGATCACCGTTGCCAGCCCTTCCCGACAGATGCCTGTCTACCCACTACCTATTTGTTACTTATCCACTCCTGCTATTTTTTTTCTTCTCATTCTAGAAGAATCCCTGGCCTTTTCAGCACTTCCAGCAATTTTGAGCCATCTCATCACGTCCAATCTCTGTTGTTGTTGATTCTGTTCCCTATGTTTTTTTCTAAGATCTGATTGGATTAGTTTCAAATAAATAAAGGTTCTTGATAAAAATACAAATACAAATTAATAATGGACAAGTCCGCCGTGATTGGAAATAAGTCCAAAAATTTTGTCTGGCATTCTTTCAGCCAAGTTCTTCAGGATATCAGTGTCCAAATGCTTCCACGCCGCCTCGATCGCTCTGCGCAGTTCCTCGACGTTGTTGAATTGCTCTCCGTTAGCATATATCTGTCGTATAATGATTCCCCAGGCGTTCTCAATCGGGTTCAGGTCTACCGATTGAAGAAACTAGCCAGTCTAGCAGGCGGATATTTTTGGAGTTCATCCACAGGATATTTGATCTACTGACATGTACCGCAGAATTACTCTGCGTAAAAGTGAATTCCTGTGTACGATATTCGCGAGGAAATGGTAGTAGATGATCTTGAAGAATATTCTGTTACTCCTTTGAGCTCATTTGAGTCGTGTTAAATGCAAATTGAAGAACACTAGAGCTATGTACATAAAGCTGATCTGGGAGCCACCACCGAAATTACGTCTGCTTAAGAGAGGGGATCCTTCTGCAGTCGCATAGCAGTCAGATCCATCAGGCCGTCCAAATTGAATTTCTTTTCGTCGGAGAAGCCTATCTGAAAGCACTGGATTTGTTCGATTAGGAGGAATTTCACAGTGAAAAAATGGCATACCTTGTTCCAATCAGTACTGACGTTTCTAAGTGCGAAGTGAAGAAGTCCGGCCTCGTGGCGATTAGTCAGTCTCAGAGCCCGCTTTATCGCTCAAGGACAACGTTGCCGCTTAGTATGGCTGCTCTTTATATTGTCGCTCCTATGCATCCAACAATAAGTCCGCCTTAACTTGGTTGATCGAAGCCATCTAGTTCGATAAGAGTCGCTGAATGTGTGGAACATCTTGTCCAGAGAGCACAGGAGGTTTTTCAGACACTGTTTTCCTTCCATAGACAACAGGATCCTTCAGATAGTTGGGCACAGCGCATTCGGATCGACGAAGTTGGGCAGCGATCCTACGAGTAGAATGTCCTGCCTGATATAGAGCTCGAACTTGGGCTTGTTCCTCGACGGACAGCCGGGTACCACGCGACATGTTGGTATTACGATAATAGATATCAGCAACAGTTTGGTTTGACAGGGCGGAAAATTGCAGGTGTAACAAACCAGCATCGCCTGCACCAGCACCGTTGCCTTATACTTTTGAAACAGTGGAAAACCAATGATTTTTTCTTAAAAAGTTTTGTGTTCAAAGTAGGTTTCTGATTCATTTTTAGGTGTGGATTTCAGCCATGGCGAATGTAGTGGAAGCAGCTCCTTACAGCGAAATGTCGTAGAAAAGCAAAATTTACAAAATTAGGGGTGGCCTTATACTTTTGAAACGCACCGCAGCAGTTCACAGTAATCAACCCCTTCGCGAGTTTCGTGTAAGAGTAGGAACCAAACGAATGTAAGATTAGCTCTACTTTTCTTGTTTAAATTGTCGGACAGTGCTGGCTGACGCCTCATTTTATTTTCTTTGTACAATGTCGAATCCCCTACTATTGCGCAAAAATGTGGAACGCCTTCTAGTATCCTTGGTTAAATGATCCAGGTATAAGGTAGTGGGTAAAGAATGGCGTCGCTCAATCGCTTTTGGGATGAGCCACGCATTCTACTTCTACGGGATGTCGTGGAGGAGATATTTATTTCCACCAAAATTGTCTTCAACAGTTAGTGCAACACAGTGGGCACGATGTATCAATAATCGAGAATCACTGAATAGCGTAAAATAAAACCTCATCAGACCAAACTATTGTATCCATCTTAACTATGTGATAAGAACAACCTTCAATCAATAGAAAAAAGATCTCACAGATCAAATGAAATCAGCTCCGAAATGCACGGGTCTGAAGGTACGGGAACTGGACGAAGACGAGTAGTGACCCGCCAACACTGCTAGTCGCTAATCATAACAGCTCCAGATACCAGCTTAGTAGTTCCATCGCCTCCATCAGTGCCCATTATGTAGCTCTCCTATCTCACTACTACTCCGACAACGTGCAAAACACTTCTTCTGCTAATATTTTCATTATCATTTGGTACATCCAACCTATAATGAGCTATTCATGAGCTAGAATAGGAATAAGATAGCTTTTATAATTTATTTCATTTACTTCTTTTCTGCTCCTAGCCTTCTATAAATTACTTACCAGTAGTATAGGGCATTGCGACGGGGTTAACATAGGATCGGTGTAGCCAGATGGTAATGACTAAATTAGTGCGGTTTGTAGTTTTAATGTCATTAGCGTTCATTTTACTGTTGCTTTTTAACGGTTATTTTGTTTGTTCGATGATTTTGTTGACGTTGTAGCGCATTGAGCGCGTTTTAAATAAATAAATAAGTAAACAAATTTGACGGTTGTATGGGAAGGGTGAAGAAAAATTAAAATTTTTTGATTAAATAGAACAGAGGCATTAGGGCGATTCATATGTTCTTGCGTTTTTTCATAATTTCAAATTTCTATATATTTTGATCAAACTGACGCTACTCAACGAAATATCGTCCACGGGAATGGATACCGTGGCGATAGAAATCCGGAGGTTTCAATACGAAAAAGTAACGAAGGTCAGACCTGATACCTGCCCAGTACGCCACGCGAGCTGATGCATGCCTTTTCAACTTGTCCCGCTCTCGCCGTTTTGACTGGTTCTACTCGCCCATTACAAGCGGTGATAATTGGGTACTGTATGTCACATATAGCAAGGCATGGTCTCCAGCAGAGGAGCAGCCGCCAGCAGTTCCCTAAGGTGATCTGCACCCAAAGAAGTGGATGCTAAGCGTTTTTTTTTTGAGACGTTCATGGTGCTGTGTACTGGGAGCTCCTCCCTTCCGGTACCACCATTAACAGTCAGGTTACCGTAACCAACTACAAGAACTCAGCCACGCTCTTCAAATTAAACGCCTACAACTCGACGAGGTTCATTTCCTTCGTGCCAAGGCAAGACCGCATACTCAAAAATGACCCGTCAAAAGCTGCAGGTATTGGGATGGGAAGCGATCCCCTATCTGCCCTATTCACCAGACCTTGCCCGAATTGACTACCATTTGCTCCGCTCGCCAGCTCACTTTCTGAAAGGAAAACGATGCTATGGTCGAGCGCCACTCGAATCTGACATTTGTCATTTTTTCGAATCGAAATCCCGGATTCCCTGCCGAAACGATGAAGGATACTCATCGACAAAGATGGGCGATATTTCGATGAGTAAGGTAAGCTTGATCAAAATATTTAAAGATTTCAAAATATCAAAAAATATCGCAAGAACAGAATCACCCTAATAATAACAAGCTGTCAGGAAAGCAGAGCAATGCAAAAACCTAATCGAAAGATGTTGGAGACTAGTCATATGTACATAGCGAAAATTATTATAAATAAAAATAAACAGAACAAACTCCTCTACTAAGGTAGGAACGCAAAGTTAAAGGACAAGTGTGTGCCCAGAATATGTCGACAATGTGCAAGGCTGAAAACAAAATCTTTTTGAGTTTTTTTTTTCGGCAATTTTGTTGGAGCTTCTAGTAGGCTTGCAGCTAACATTTGTAGCCAACGACCATCCCGAAAGAAAATGGAATTCAAGGTCTTTTCATGATTGTTCTTCTTGATTTTGGAATAGCGAAAACAGTAGGGATTTCTGTGGCCCATTGTTGGCAAAAACACCCAGTACTTGCTCGTTCGGAGAATCGATTCGCCTTTGAGAACTTTGAAACAGAAAACGAGCTCATTGAATATGCGTCTGTAGAATAGACTTTTAACTTTAAAAAGCATGAGTCTTTCCTTACAACTAGGGATTGTAGCACTGTCATACGAGGACTATATGCATCTGTATCTGTACGCATCTGTTAAATAAAATTTTTGTAAACGTTCTTTGCACCCTTTCAAGCTTGAATTGCAGTTTTTCATTTTTATTTTATTTTTTATATTAATGCGTATTTGGCTATATTTGGCCGTATATCCCCCGCCCAGCAGATTGAATGACAGTAAACTAAATAGTAATGTTCCCACTTCTGTTGCAACTATGATTCAGCATATTATGAAGAGTTCGTCCAAGAACAAGGGAGGGAATCTTGCTCGATATAGGCTAGCCCATTTCAGTTTGCTGGATAATGTTTGTTCCTCAAGGTTTCCTTCGCTTCGAAATTTCAGTCTGAAGTGTGTACGAAATTTTGGTCATCCTAGTATAACAGGCGGTCAGGGCCTTTTTGTACTTTCATAGACGGACTGTTCTAGCCGCTGGAATTTATTATGAAAGGGCACAGAAACCTGTAGCTTCGAGAGATCAGCTGCGTGATAACGAACGTGTACGAAATCGTAGAACCAAGTGACTAATATTTCATTTATCTCAGCATCTCGCAATAAATCTGGATGTCAGTACATCTCTAAGCAGTAGAATTAGAAGGTAGCATGCAAGTTATGTAGTAGATCTTCAGCAGGCTACGTTCACATCTTGGCATCCTTTTGGTACATAGTAGTTCATGTGGAATACCTTTTGTGTTCGAAGTAGTTTGCGACAGAGAACTGAAGGAATCTCTTCAGCACGAATCGAAGCGACAGCAGTAGAGGCATTCGGAAGCCATGGAGAGTCGACAGGTTAGCTCTGCGATAAGTCCCGATGTGCGCTTATCAATGTGTTTAGCTGCCAGCTACTTTTTCGTTAGAGCGACAGCAGGGAATCCATCATGTGAGGTGAGTGTATTAGTGTGCCCGTCTGGGAATTTATGGTAATCTGTCGCGGCGATGCATATTTATTGCTCCTCTTATCATTACATTTTATTCAAAAACAATATTTAGTAAAAAAAAGTTTAAATGGTTATTCTGAAGAGTAGTCACCTCAGGCTACAATTAATTCCGCCAGCTTTCTTAGTAAACGACCGATTCCACGAACAAGAAAGTCATGCCTCTTGGATACAGTCGATAGAGTCCGAGAATCATGACTTCTTTGCAGAGTTCGACCTCGCGCCAAGTGTTTCAAATCGTTGTTGATTGTTTTCCTATCACTTCTTTAGGTATTGATTAACATGGAAGTCTCCAGACCCTTTGATTAGTGAGCAAGCAGATGCGATTGCAAATTTATTTATTTATTTATTGTATACGTCAAGAAGGGGCGCGCATAGCGGAATTGGGGGAGGCGCCGACTGTCACCTGCATCCGATACCAGGTTCCTGGTTCGGATTTCCCGTCCAGGCCAACCAAACCTTCCATCCCTCCGGGGTCGGTGAATTGGTACCAGACTTGTGTGGGAAGGATAAAGCGCTAACCTGTTCATCGGCTGGCTACTGCAAATCATTGTATGGCCAAATACGCATTAAAATCGCCTCCACGACATCCCGTAGAAGTAGAATGTGTGGCGCATCCCAAAAGGAATTGTGTAACGTCGACCTTTATCCTTTATAACAAACTCGTGGCGATCTTACAACAGCAATAAAAAGGATTGTAGCGGCGCCTCTTCAGTATCAAAACAAATGCGCCAGATTATCCACGTAGATCCCTGACGTAATCATGTAATCCTAAGATGGATAATGGTAGAATATATGCCTGATGAAAGCGGATTCAATGAACTCCTAGTGGTGGACAAATTGATAAACCTGTTTCACTCAAAAAATAGCGATAAGGTTTAGCAGCTAAGGTGGATAGTAAATCCACAACCTCAAGATGATGCCTAGGGACCCACATGGATAAGGGACAAATGAATATCAGGAAAGGAAACTGAAGAAAAGTCGTTGTCCATTCTGCAGAAAAAAGTTGTATATGGAACTAATCGTCTCAGCAACAAAACCAAATGAATCTACCAGATCACATAGGAGCAGGATCAATGTGGCTAAGTGGTATGAATCTCGAGCAGCAAGGAACTTCTTCGGTCTTGCCCGACACCTACTATACGACTGCCTGAAACGATGCGTTCGCAAAGTAGAAGAAGCTGCAAATGAGAAATAAACAGAACACATTAATTGAATTGGGGTCAATTGAATTCTTAACACTGTAGCAGAGCTCTGCAGGCCAATCGTAATCATTAGAACTATTCCCATTAGTGCATGTTTCCAGAAAACTAGTCCCACGTCCCTTTCTGGAGAGACTTATGTGATAAACTATCAAAGTTTGCTGGAAACAAGCAACAAATAAAAGAAGCATCACATGAATCCGAAAGGTCTTGAAAAACACGCAACATTACAGAGAACTAATGGAGGGAGAATTCGTTGACATTGACTGGAACTGTTTGCATACACAGAGCTTGCTAGCAGGGGTTTATCTAACCACAAAGCGGGGTTTTATCTAGTCACAAAGCAGAAACTTCATATGTGATCGGCCATTCTAGCATGCACAAGTAGTCCAATTTCTTCATATGTTCTCTAAAATTTCTAGAGTTTCCAGAGCTTAGAATGTCGACAGTAAGTGCCTTATCCATCTAGCCCCTCTGTAAGAAAGAAGTTGAATAGCTGCACGTACGTTTTTCTTCGAATGACAGGATAGTAAAGGTTGAATGAACCTGATCTTATTCCGCAAGCCCTGAACAAGGCGCACTTGCCAGCAAGGAGTTTTATCCTACCATGAAGTATTTCAAAATTTAAAAAAAAAGGTCAGCGATCACTCTCCTATTAAACAAGGAAATTAGGCGTAACAATTTAAAGCGTTTATTATATCTAGGCAAAGCTCTTGCTTGTCGGAATCTGCGGTAAGCAAGTCTACGGAGGATTCCTGAAGGTATTTCAATTTGAGAATATGCTCCCTTGCAATGGTACTCCAAACCTGAGTGCTGTATTCTAAATGTTGAACAACGCACATCATACACAGTTTTGTGAGAACACCTGGATTATTGCTACAAACGTGGCGAAGATAGAGTAAAGAGCAGCACAGGCGTTCCTCACAGCATTATCGATATGGCGAGAGAGATTGAGTTTGGCGTCTGTGAACGACTTCGAATACCCGTCCAATTGGGATCAAATGCAAGCGTTTTCGGGCGGGAACTCATACGATATCTGTTAATACACCAGACAGAGCAGTTGTCCGACCGGTAGCTACATATTTACGGTGCTGAGTGCTGGCCCATGACCAAAGAAATTGAAAGGCGCCTCAGCGTAATGGAAGCGAATGTGCTTCAGTGGACGGCCGGAGTTACGCGTTTGGATCGAGTATGCAACGACTCCATACGGCAAAGATTCGGTATCACGCTGATATTTGAGAAGATGCTCGAACTTCGATACGGTTACCTCCTTCGCGCAAAAGGTGACACCGTCCGGATGATTGGTCTTAACCTTGATATGCCCAGAAAACGGGGGGCACGAGCGTTCTACCCCGTAGTCCTCCTGGCCCGCCCCCCCCCCCCCTGCCCCTGGGCTTGCTCGAGAGTCAAGTGGCTCCCTTAAGAGATAGTGGAGACGCAGACATTCGCCACGCCTGTTTAAAGGGCGGGGGGTAGAACACCACTCTGCCACGTGAGCGACAAAGGCAGCGGTGGCTTGATACCCTGCATCAGGGCTTGAAGATGGCTAGGTTGCACCGTGATCAGGCATTTGATCGGAAAAAGCCGGCATTCCAGAAAAGCGGACCCCGCAACTAAGCGGGACAAAAGCTGAAGAAGAGAAAGTCTGTTCATACATCGCACTGTTAAAGGAAGCCGGATCCTGACGGCGTTTAATCTGACTGGTAAAGTGGTCCGTCAAGTGACGCTGCATGTGTTCTTTTTCGTTGTTGTTTTCGTTCCCTGTGGAAAAACAGGTAACCGTAATGTCACAAAGAGCGCTAATCAATTGTTCTTTGGTGGAGGTTTGAGGGCAAGCAGCCCATTGTACAATAACACGACGGTATTTGTGCCTTCAACATGCCGTTGTCAAACGTCTAGTACATCGTCGGTTCCTTGGCATGTTGGTAACGTTGAAGTGGCGCCCAAGCTATTTCAATGCTGCGCCATGAATTTTGACTTCTGCCTCGTGTTCCTGAAGCTCGTTCCATTCAAGGCCTCAAGGTGGATTTTTATGGAAGGAAATATTTGCTCTTTTTGGTGAACTTTTTCTTTATGTTCCATTCTGTAGGCACAAGCCATCAAAGATAGAAGTCACAGTTGTCAATCTCTCACAGATACGACACGATGCGTTAGTTTGCATCTCTAGTGGATCAGTCACTGTCACGGAAGCGCTGGACTTCTTCAGTCTCACATACTTCACTGCATTCTTGCTACACCCTCCTCAATCCTCGTGGCACAGTAAGCAAGAGGCACCGAGTCATTTATTACTTTGACGGACTACTACAGCCTTCTTCATTCTTTCAATTTTCTACAGTTTTGCTTTTGATTGACGTGGATGAAATACCGTCTTGTCTGTTTCGCTTCTAAGAGTCATTGGATGGGATGTAACATACATTTTCAGAGATGAAACTACTATGTCGCCTAAATGTGGAATACATGGCGCATACTTCAAGTATTGATTGACGCCTAGCGTTCGCTTTGGAGATTTTGCGACTATAGGTATTCGGTACCGAATACCTATAGTCGCAAAATCTCCATGCGGTACTCTGAAGTGATTGGCACTATGCTACCCGCGTGTGTAAGCGTGTGTAGCCCAGTCGGAGGAGGTGCCGATAAGAATGTGAAATTCGATCGGTTTAAAGTTCTTTTCGTACCCCAGCTGATCCAAGCTTAATTTTTCTGAGCTAGAAGAGTTTCCACCGGACTTGTTCTCGGAACATAAAACGATGACTCGTCTGTTAGCTGGCTACTGCAGTTCATTGGAAAGGCCAAATGGTATCACTTGGAAATAAAATTCGTGGCGTATCCCACTCGCTGCTAACTCTGAAGTATATCCTCTACTCAATTAATGGGGTAACTAGTCCTGCTTATAAGAATAAAGAATAAATGATTGTGTTACTCTGATGTTACTCTGATCTCCTTATATGTCGCTTTTACAGCGTTAATTTCCAGTATTTCTTTGATATTCCTTCCTATTTTTCGGAGGAGAACTCTCGGCTTGTATGGTACAAGAGTGGGGCACAAATGCCTTCCGACAGTTGAGCTTAAATTGTCGAATTGTTCACAACTTAAAAACTGCTACTAGCGGGTTTTATTGGCAGCCATACTCCAGGAGCCGGATACATCAACCATTAAACATACAGGTATAGGGGTAGATATACCCACAGTAATGCCTTAGTTAATCTCTATCCGCGTTCATGAATCCGCTCCAGGTGTAACAGTTTCTATCTTAACTGAAATAGCTGGCAGCGAACGAAGTTGTGATCGTTTGAAGTGAGAAGTTAAAAACGGTGTGAACTTTCCCTATAACTTAATAGTACCTATAAAAATTGACTAGCTACCAAAACTAGGTCCCACGGGCTGCTCATATGTGGTCGAAGCAGCCGATATAATCGGTAGCGGTCGATTGTCCTCTGCGATGGCTCGGATGGGGAGTCGACCTCCTTCCTTCTGAATACCCTCACTAATGTATGTATTGTGATGGTCGATCTTGTTTCCAGTCCATCGAGTGTGCTCCCTGATCATGTATCTCAACCAGTTGACGAAGTGCAGATGTAGAGAGCGTCTGGCGAATCTGGTATTTCATTGGGTCGAGTTGACTGGTGTTTGCTCCATTGAACAGAGTATTTTCTTACGTCAATTGAAGGTGGAAACGCATTAGAGGCTGCCCCGTCTGACTCTGCTACCTTATTCACTCTTTATTTTTGACTGTTTGTGCTTATGGTCTACGGTACTGATCACCGTGACGTTGTTTTTGTAACCTATAAATCGACGTTGAAACTTTTACGCCTTCAGAAGGCTGATTCTCCTCCTTCTTGTGCTCGTATAAAGAAATGTGTAAAAAAATCTCCCTCCTATTTTGTCCGTATTTGTTTGTGGTATTCATATTTTTCAGGCATATTTTTAGTCTGGGAGGCTCAAAGAATTCTTTCATCGTCAAATTTGAGTCCTTAGTTTCTAATCTAATTTTGGTCAGTGGCCAGCGAACCTAGGTGGAAGGTCTGACTACTGTGTGCGGGCTTCGCCCTAGTAATTATTAGTAATCGATTTTCATAACGATGTTTCGCTGCGACCGAAACTCTTGCGCCAGGCGGGACTCGAACCCGCACCTCCGTCTGATCGGGCGGGAATGATCTGCTCATTACCCCACCGGCACTGCTTGATCGAATGTAATCGATTTTGATCGATCATCCTCGGTTTTGTTGCTGTGTGATTAATCATTTTCACTTATGAGAAGGGCTACCTACTCTATATACCCACCCACTCGACTCCTAACTCAAATGACCCATTCGGGATGGCAATCGATAAAATCGATTGATTAGCGTCCGTCAGTCGATGTCGTTTCCTGATGTCGTTGTGAAGTCTACCTGTTGCCAAGCGTATCTGCGCGACTTCGTAAGTCGACGAATCGACAATTGTACAGTTTATACACCGTCTGAGTTAGCTTGTGAATTCCTTGCGACCTGATCGGTGTGGTGTGTACTCCCTCTTCATATAGGCCACATTAACTACCTGTCCCGCAAAAAGTGCTAGAAATTAAAACGTTTACTTACCCGCTTCTGGTGCAGCTGTGGTAGAGAACCCTCGCAGACAACGGCCTACGGCTGAACGTGAAGAAGACGAAGTTCATCAGCTCTGAGCAGTGCGCTAGATCGATCCTACACTGCCAAGGGAGGAGATCGAGAAGGTGGAAGATTTTCGCTACCTCGGAAGTGACCTATCCGAGGAGGGAAGTGTGGACCAGGCGGTCAGGGAACGGATGAACGCAGCATGGCTCAAGTGGAGGGAGTCCACAGGGATCCTCTGCGACCGTAGATGCTCCAGGACGCTCAAAGGCCACAGTGATTCTCTGCGACCGTAGATGCTCCAGGACGCTCAGAGGCAAGCTCTATTGAACAATTGTGAGGCCGGCCCTCCTCTACGGCAGTGAGTGCTGGGCTCTGGGTAAGGCGCAGGAGCGGCAGCTGCACGCTGCTGAAATGAGGATGTTGAGGTGAGCATGTGGATGGACCCTTCGGGACAGGGTATGTTAGGGCAGTGATGAAGACGAGATGTTAGGGCAGTGATGAAAACAGCCCCGATCCAGCTGAAGATGAGGGAGCAGCTCCTGAGGTGGTATGGACACGTTCTCAGAAATCCAGGGGATCACCCCATAAGGTTGGCCATAGATTTCGAGGCACCCGGAATGCGTCCGAGAGGAGCTCCAAGGAAAAGGTGAAAGGACGTCATCAAGAAAGATCCCGCCGAAGTCGGTGCCACGGCAGATGATGCCCATGATAGGATGAGGTGGCGACAGATCACAAGAACAGCGGACCCTGCTACTGCGCGGGACTAAACCCTCAATAGGAGAAGAAGAACACTCACCCGCTTCTTTCAGCCGAAGCTTTTGTTGTAACACCTTTTGGACAATGACTCGGAGGGGGCCATCATTAGCAACAGCCCTAACAAACATTTTGTGTTACACTAAATTAAAAAATTCACACAGCACTGGTGTGGTGCCCTGTGATGAACTGAGCTATGTAGGCTACTTCTGTTGTAACCGAGCATTCGTGTGCCTCCTTACGAAGGTGGATAGCCATTGAGTGCAAGGTGACCCCCTTCCGAGCCGCTTTGCGCCCACCTTTCTTTATTGAGTCATTTACACTCCACTCTCTATCTATGCTTTTTCAGACAATTCAGACATTTTTATTCTCTTGGCTAAGAAACACTAGATAGCTTTAAATTGGAGCCCAAGAGGCCGATAGAAGATTGCGGCGCCCGAAACGTCATCCGTCGAGATTATTCCCAGAAGATTTCAGCATGCCGACTTTGTCCATAATGCCAGTCCTATTGCCATGGATGAGCTGAGGCTTTGAAGACGTACTTCACATAGCCGAAACGTGGCCTGGAAAAGAACCTCCCGTAGATTTTCTTCTTTTCAAAGCTTGCTTCTGCTGGACATCGGAAGCTGTTTTTTTTCCTTAGCAGGCTCTATTTCGTGATTATTTTGTCTTTTCTACTCGAATTTATTTTTATATCTTACGTTGCTTGCGCACTTAAGACTTTCAGACCATCTTATTTTGCAACCATACACTTCTCAAGCAAAAATGAAGTACCTCAATTCAAAATTGGCACTTTATAAAAGAGGAAAAATAATATTTTTTCTTTTTTTGGTATTCGTCTAAGGGCCGTTTGTGCGAAATGAAAGCCAAACTATTTCTTTGTTTTCTATATCTTTACAATTGAACTTGCTATAACACCTATAGGACTTTATTCCTTCATAATTTGAGAAAATTTGCACGAAAAATCTCTTTAAAGAGTCTGCCTTAAGAAGAAAAGTGTACCCCTTTTTAGTAAAACCGAGTTTCTATTCCACTGGTCAAAACGGTGTACTAGATGCATTCTAAAGAGCATTGAAACAGTGGATTTTTGAGATTATGCCGTGCTCTCGTCCAGGTATTGAACTGTTCATTTGATTGATAGTGTGATTGCTCAGTTTACCGAAAGTTATACAATGAAAGTGTTGGCGCACTTTTCTATTATGATTGCTGATCACGGGCAAATTCATTGCTCTCTAGCACGCCTGAATAAAGCTAAGAACTTTGTTTGTTAAAAGAGTTTAATTATTTTTTCACAGGACACCCTGTAAAGGTGAATTAAAAAAGGGCATAATTTCCGTTTCTTTAGACAATGTTTTTTTTTTCAATTTTAAACTTGTCTGGTTTGTTTCGCAAAATGTTTATTTTGTTTCTAAAGATGTCTGGTTTCAATTTTCTGGCAGCAGGTAAATTATCATTCCACTAGACACTGTATAGAACGAGTGCGCGGCGCAATCTCTCCTAACAATAAGCGAATTCATTGCTCTTGAGCACGACTGAATAAACATAAGGATTTTGACTAAGGTGAGATTATTTGATAAGACTTTTGTTTCTTCAAAGAGTATGATTGTTTTTTTTAAAGTATGATATGACAAGTATCACTATTACAGTGAGTAGAGTGGGTATGGTTATTACACTATGTAAAGCTGAATTTTAAAAAAGAGGATAAATTCCGTCTTGTTACCCAGGGTTTACTTAAGCTTTACACACGTCTGATTTGTTTTGCTAAATGTTTGTTATTTCTAAAGGGGTCTAGTTTCAATTTGAAAAGTGTTCAGTTTAAAGTGAAAACGGTTTAACTGATCCTTTAACTTCGGTTTTGAAAGTCTTTCCTATCAACTCCTAGACCTTCCTCCATATCCGACATTCTTTTAGTGGGACTCATATGGTCTTTGGATTTCGCAATTCAATTAATGTTTCAGAGTGATATTAATTGGTTGAGACATGTTATCGATTTTTCAATAGGTCACGTGGGTGGTCAAAGGACATCTCATGCCTATGCAAACTGTTATAACAAAAAGGCTCGTCCGGAGATAGTTGGCGAAACGAACCGAACGAATGAGGGAGAATGAAATTCTGATTTTTTCACCTTACTTTATTAAATATTAGTAATCTATCAAACACTTAACTCAAATGATGAGGAATTTTCGAAACTTCATCTTCGTCGCTATCTTCCTTACGAGTACCAGCTGGAGCACACGTCGACTGAAGCTCGTCGTAACCTAGTGCGGGTGGTGCTTTTGATCACAATGTACCCAGTGGAAGCACCTGTGAGAATTCGATGAATCGCATTCAAATCAGGGAATTTTTCATTGTCTGAAAAACCCATGTCTAGACGCCAGTCGATGGTCGACAGCGGTTCCCTACCGGCTGCCATCGCAGCGTCCGCTTTGATCCATCCGTAATTTCGTGAGAACCTCATCCTCTCCTCTACACAGTCTTGCATCGTTCCTAAATTACAAGAGCTTGGCTATGTGTGGAATGTTCGTCGATGGATTCCGCGTGACTTATCACCTTAGCAATGTCTTCGCGGCAAGCACCAGCTGTCGCTTCTTTTTCATGAGCTTCTCATTCGCAAAATCTCAAGCCGACAAAAAATACGGAAAATGAAAAATAGTGCATGAATCTAATAGTAACCATGTTCAACTCTCTTTGAATCTCAGCATTTCAGTCTTTTTACAGATTTGCTAAGATCGCCACGAGTTTGTTATAAAGGATAAAGGTCGACGTTACTCAATCCCTTTTGGGATGCGCCACGCATTCGGCTTCTACGGGATGTCATGGAGGCGATTTGAATGTGTATTTGGCCATACAATGACTTGCGGTGGCCAGCCGATGAACAAGTCAGCGCTTTATCCTTCCCAGACAAGTCTGGTACCAATTTACTGACCCCGGAGTGATGGAAGGCTTGGTTGGCCTGGTCGGGAAATCCGAACCAGGAACCTGGTATCAGGTGCAGGCCATAGTGGGCGCCTCATCCGACTGCGCTACACGTGCCCATACGAGTGAGGGTAAAGGATAAAGGACCTCGTTACTCAATCCCTTCTGGGATGCGCCGGCGCATTGTACTTTTACGAGTTTGTTATATGGCCTTACAGACGTTTCGGCTGGATCGCGTTTTTTAGAGCCTAAAGGGGCCAAATCAGTTAGGAGTTACCATACCGAACATCTCTTCAGCCTCACAAAATTTAATGTAAGATTTTTATAAGGCTGAAGAGATATTTGGTGGAGTAACTCATAATTGACTCGACCCTTTCAGGTTTCGAAACGTCAGCCATTAAAGCCGTATAACAACCTCTTGACGAGTTTAGCAAATCTGTAAAAAGTGCATTCACCGCTAGCCTACGATGTGTTCTTCGCTGAAAACAGAAAACACAGGGCGTCTCCTATGTATAGAAGGACTGCCTCTCGGGCTCATTTTCAGTCTTGTTGAGTTTCTCCGCTCTGGTTACCCGCTTCTGGTCGTGTTACCACGAATAAAGGCATTATTAAATAATGTTTCGTTAGTGACAACGGGAAAATAAAGGATAAAGGATAAAGGACGGCGTTACCCAATCCTTTTTGGGATGCGCCAGCGCACTCTACTTCTACGGGATGTCGTCGAGGCGTATGGGGTGCACGCGACCGTCGGCGCCTCCTCCAACTGCACTACACGCGCCCTGACAACGGCTAAATCCACACAAATACACGAGCCAGCTCATGCCCTGCATATCTTGTATTGCAGCAGATGAGAAATGAGTGCTGTATGTGTCACACACAGCTAAATACACAGCGTGCATAGGCTCCAACGAAGGAAAGGCCGCCAGCCATTCCCAAAGGTGAACTGCACCCGAAAAAGAAGATGCTGAGTGTTTTCTGGAACTTCGAGGCGTTGTGTGATGCGAGCTTATCCCTTTTGGTTCCACTATCATCGCTAATTGTACTGCAACTAACTAAAAATACTCAGCCACATGATTCAAAGAAACGCCCAGAACTGAAGAGGATTTGTTTCCTATATGATAGTGCAGGGTGCATACTTTCAAATTGACCCCTCCCCCCCCCTCAAAAAAAAACTTCACCGGACTCATGATTACTTTACCCAGGGTTATGGGGCAGAGGGTAGAAATTGAAGCATTACCTGGAATTCACAAGAACGTGGAGGTGGGTGGATAGTGGAGTAGAGTTATAACCATTTTCAGTTCAAATTCAACATTTTTGAAAACGAGTTCAATCTTTTTAAAAACGAATTCAACGTCTTCTTTGCAAGCTGTACGTTTCAATGTTTACTTCTTCTCGAAACATTCCAACATTCAAAAAAGGCTATCCAACGAAAATTAGAAACAACTGTCAACTTAAGCAAGTCAGCAAAATGATTCATTCCGGTGTGACATCTCCCACTTCACACCGAGTCAAATTTCTCCATCTCGTTTGTACGCTTTGATGATGCTTCGAGCATCATCAAAGCGTACAAACGAGATGGAGAAATTTGTTCCCGTTGATATCAGCAACTTTAGCAGCACTGTGTGTGGTCATTCCGTTGATGAACACCAGCAACACCAAGATCTCCTTCTGGCCTCGAGACACTCGACTGTATCGGCCGCGTCGCCGGCTTTGTTGAACGTCTTGATCATCGGTGCTCATGTTGTCTGCAAGTATGGCGAATCGCGCAATGACAAGAAAGAGTGGAGGGGTCGGCTTATATGATACGGGGGAGATTCCAGAAGAACGTTGAATTCGTTTTGAAAAACATTGAAGTCGTTTTAAAAACGTTGAATTCGTTTTTAAAAAACGTCGAATTTGAACTGAGAATGGTATATCATTCACCGAATTGTATCATATCATGAATACCAAACTTGTCCACTGTCCACTATCCTCGGTTGGTATACTTATCCATTACCATCATCCCCTTACCTTACCGATTGTGAATCCGGCCTCAGGTGTTTTACGGGAAGTGACCCCCGCCCAGCCTACATATTCACCATATTCCATTTACTTGCTTCAACTCACTACCATTTGTTCCTATCGTTAGCTTACTTTGTGGCCTGAAACGATGCGATGAACCTACGTTCACCTCTTTTTTGAATAGAAAGCCCCGGAGTTTTACTGCCACGGCATCCATCGCTGCCGAAACGATGGAGAACAGTAATCGACAAGGGGTGCGATACTTGGATGAGTGAGGTTGGTTTAATCGGAAGATACAACAATTCGAAAAATATAAAAAAAAATCCTAAGAACATATGAATCATTCTAATAAAATGCCTTGGCCCCTCCGATTCCGAAGGCTGAGGTTGTTTCAAGCTAATGATGCCGGGAAGCCTTTATTTCGACTTATGTTTCAGTGATGTCGTCTGCTTAAGAGCTTGGTTAAGTCAACCATATTAATCGGGTACCTTTACCTTATGAACTTCGTACATTCACCCAGACAGGATAGCGATTCCGTGTGAAGATTGCAAGTGCAAGCGTTACTCTGTTTTTGCGACAATTTCTTCGTGGAGCTCTCATGTGCAGCCTGAAATTACCCCATTTGAGTGATTGATGCCGTTACGTGCTGCAACCAAGGACAGCTAAAGTTCTCGAAAACCTAGAAGCTTCTAGAAGGTTTCTGAGACCTTTAGGTGTGGTGTCCTCATGGGCTAAGCTAGAGATACGCTTTCCAATGCATTTCCTGCAGCCTTCAGAGACTCATTTGAGGGCCGGTAATAGGGGAACATACATACGAGTATATTGGTAGTCAGGGATGGTACTCGACCATCCACGTCTCCACGTACGCACGACGATTTCCTTATCTTTACCCGAGATTCATGAGTCCGGCCCCAGGTGACGTCGCTTGGCTTCCACTGACCTACTGTAGATCCCTCATATGTAGTAGCCAGCAACCTTTTTTCCTGGCAATTATAGTTGTGCGTATGGTATCACTAGATGCTAAGACACTCCTGGCTCCCAGCATTTGCTTGTTATGGTGTTTCTTCCGGGATCAGATAGAGGCTTTTCTGTCTACGCCCGTATCCCTGCCTTCTTAGCCCAGCTTAGGACTAGCCGCAGCAGCAGCATCGAACGTGTGTCGGTAGCTGTTATTCTTAGGAGTTATCCTCCACAGCTGCTCTCCATTTTATCGCGTCTGCTTTCTGGACCTTATTTGGTTCTGAATTACAGTCTTTGTGAGCTTTCCTGTTCAATAATTTATGTCTGATGATCTTAGGATGTGTCTATGGACCTTGAAGAAATTTAATCCTTTTTTATTTGTGATTTTTGCAGTGAAATGTTAAGGATGAGGTCGGTTGAAATTGTCAACGCAAGGTCAGTTTTGAAGGTTGAAGTACAGAGTGCCTCAAAAAAAATGTATACACTGTTTGAGAGGTAGTGACTTTGCTTAATGGTACTGAGAAAGTTATGGGCTCTTATGAAAGCTTAAGAAAATGGAAATTATCTTATATAAGAGCGGTATGGATTGCGCCATGCGCTCGTCTAAAATTTTGTGCTTCACACTCGATTGATTGTGTTTGGCTTGAACACTTGTTATAATTTCTCCACAAAGTGGCCGTACTGATTGATTTGTGCTTCCTTAAATTTTAAAACTCAAAAAGCACATATGGTTTGCGAAAAATGCAGGTTATCCTAAAACAATGCAGGTACTGTATGAAAGGTTCTAACATTGCAACTGATGAAGCTTTTGAAGATGTTTGAGACTCATGAAAAAGCAAAGATTAACGAGATTTCTGCGGCGTGCAAACAGTTAGGATTACGCCATGCCCCGCCTGAAACCTCGCACTCCGGACTCGATTGATTGTGCATGGGCTGAATGCTTGTTACAATATTGCTACCACTTGGCCAGATTGACCTGTGCTGGACTTTTTTAAACGTTTTCCGTCGCGCAGTAGCCGCAATTACGTCGACTATCCTCTCCATTCAACTTGAATGTTGCTTCATCGGTCTGCAAAATCTGTCTGGGAAAATGGGGCTCCTGTTCCCCTTAAATTGCACAAACAATCAATAAACCTGCATGTCACATGTCTTTCACCTGATTGTCAAATTCTAAACGTTAAAAGAAGCACATCACAGTTTAATCAGGGCAAGTAGTAGCAAGATTGTAACAAGCATTCATCCTATACACAATCAATCAAGTCGGAAATGCAAGGTATTAGGCGGAAGCATGGCGTAACCCTGACTATTAACACGCCGCAGAAACCTTGCGCTTTGACATGAGTCTCAAACATGCTCAAATGTTTCACTAGCAGCAATGTTAGAACCTTTCAAAAGTGCAGGGTACGTAAAAGGTATTGACGCACTAAAAGTAAACATTAGAAATAACAACACATTATAAAATTTAACAAGTTTATATACAAAATGTCAGCAATTATCTAGCGAACAGAACAGCATCACTTGTATTTTATATGGGCTTCTTTGCTGCAAATGCAAGGGCGAAGACGCCGAGGAAAAGCATCGACGGTGCGCCGCAAGTAGTCCACATCGATTTCGTTCCATGCTTTGACCAGATCATCCTTCACTGACCTCATACTTTTGTGGGAAGTAGCGCAAGCCTTGTTCTCGAAAACTTCCCTTATAGAGTCATCCAACGGTCTGTACAGAGGTCGTTCCTCAGCCGAAATGAAGTCCTTCAAGTTGGCGCGGCACCAGTCCTGAACAATCCTCGACTCTGCGCAGGAATCTAATCCTAGACAGACAGATATATGGCTTACTCTCGAGGTGGAATTCGAGCCAAGGAATCAGTTGCTTTTTTAGGACATCAATACAGATAGTTATACTGATTTATCTTCACTTCTGTATCCACGAAAACGAGAGACGCTTGTGATGAATGCACAAGCCATGATAGTGGGCGGATGCGCCTCCCTTGCAGCGAGCCTTCCGCCAGAATTAGTACTTTGGAGGTCCTTGAAGAGTATGTAACACTTTTACAAGTTGAATGCACAAAAGTATCAGGTCACTGAAGGTCAAAGCATGGAACGAACTCGACGTGGACTACTTGCGGCGCACCGTCGATGCCTTTCCTCGGCGTCTTCGTCCCTGCATTCGCAGCAAAGAAGCACATATAAAATACAAGTGATGCTGTTCTGACATTTGGTATATAAACTTGCTAAATTTTATAATGTGTTGTTATTTCTAACGTTTACGTTTAGTGCGCCAATACTTTTACGCACCCTGCATTTTTCGCAAGGCATCGTGTGTTTTTAACTTTTACACCTTAAAAGAAGCACAAATCAATTGATACGCCCGCTATGTAAAAAACTTATAAAGCGAAACCCAATCAGTCGGGTGTAAAACGTAAAATTTCAGACGAGTGCATGGCGCATTCCATACATTTTCTTAAGCTTTCATATGAGCTCTAAACCTTTTCAGTACCTTTGCTGTGAGCAAAGTTATCACCTTTCAAACAGTGTATACATTTTTTGAGACACCCTGTATAATATGAGTGTTACATGGTGCGTACCTGCTGTGAGGCTAACGTCGGCTTCTCATTTTTTTCTTTTTTCATTGTTTATTTTTGCCCTCTATTAATTTTATTTCCATTTATTCCGTTCATATTCTTTCCTTTCTTTTATTTTTGTATTTTTATCCTGACTCCTATAATGAAGTTAACTCAGCCGATGATTTGTTCTCACCTCCTTATTTCTGGCCTTATTCACGCAGTCCAGTTTATTTTTTGGTTACTCATTCTGGGTAGAGGTCACCTTAGACCACAGGTTATATTAGATTCTAACCATAAGGGGTTTTAAGGAATTTGATGCCGTTTTTATTTGTCTATTTTTGTGACAAAATACGCATAGCTAGGTAAATTTTGCGTGGATGTCTTGTGCATAGAGATTTCCACTGGATAGATTCATGTCGAAATTCGATATTATTTCAATTTTTTCGACAATTTCAGTAAATGGAAGACCATTACTTCATTGCTGTCAATCCTAGCTTCGTGCTTTCGTACCGTTTTATTTTTATTTTTATTTTTATTATGTTTTTATTTGCTTAAACTTATTTGCCACCGCTAAATCGCTTTGAAATAATTACATTTGATGATATCCAGCGGAATAAAACACAATCGACAAAGAAAGAGAAGCAGACGGCTGTCACATGCCATCAATTTGGTAACCTAATTGCTCGTTTTAGCTGACGGTTTCGACTCCACCGCTCGTAGCTGTTGCGTGCCAAAGTAGCTCAGTGGGTCCTCCTAGGCAAAAAGGACCCCTGTTAGAACGTCACACCTTTCGTTTGGGGCATTCACGTATAAGTAACAAGGCGTGCCGGTGTTTTTATTGACTAACTAAAGCTTTTAAAGTAGAATTAAATAAAAAAAGCGAGAATTTCTGCTCAATATGCTTTTCTTTGAAAGAAGGTCAGTCTTTTCCGTAACGTTTTGATCGACATCACTACTTTATCATTTGTTGGCGAAATGAGTAGTGCTACCTTCGTTCTTGCTAGATTGTAGATTACGTGCAGATTATGAAGGGGAAAGATGAAGCTTGGCATTTTTGGGTGCGCCGTGTACCATAGATATACACCTTAAAAATACACTAGCTGGTGTATAGATGGGTTCCTTAACGTTCCCGGGTGAAAGGATAAAGGAAGGTGTTACTCAACTCCTTTTGGGGTTGCGCCACGCATTCTACTTCTACGGGATGTTGTAGAGGCGATTTGAATGCGTATTTGGCCATACAATGACTTGCGGTGGCCAGCCAATGAACAAGTCAGCGATTTATTTTTTCTGGGCAAGTCTGATACAAATTCACCGACCCTAGAGGGATAGAAAACTTTAGGGTGCACGCGACAGCCGGCGCCTCCTCCGACTGCGCTACATGCGCATTAATGTTCCCGGGTAGACCTGACTAAAGCGCCGACCTCGTGGCGAGACAGACAAATGAGAGGCAGAAACATTGCTGTGCTGCGTTAGCTTCTAACCTGTTAGCCTTTGTTGTGCCAAATTGACTCAGTGAACTTACGTCAGATTTCGGCGGTGTCAAGCTGTCCACGGCAAGAGTAACTTTTCTAAATTTCGTTTTGAAGTCAATTACGATTGGCAGAAGGTTGCGGTGTTTGGTAACAGCTCACTATCTCTAGCTCTGTGTGGTGGAATCTCATTTAGTTTTACTCGAGAATCATTAGAATTTTGAAGAAATATTGGGTTGTTGAGAAAGTAATTTCGATTTCGGAGAATAAATTTTTGAACGCTCGTTTTGAAAGGTTTTTGTCATTGTTATTTATTCTTATCTTATATATATATATATATATATATATATATATATATATATATATATATATATATATATATATATATATATATATATATATATATAGCACTTGTGCCCTTTGTATTGCTGCATTGTAATTGGATTTCTTTTATCTTTATTTCCAGGATCAATTTTTAAACATGGAGTGTCAGAAGGAACATTTTCGGCACATCTTGCGTTTCTACTTCCGTAGTGGCAGAAGAGCTGCTGTTGCTTTCCACGATATATCTGAAACATGCGGTGTCGATGCCATTTCACAGAAGTCATGCAAAACTGGTTTACGAAATTTCGTTCTGTCAATTTTTCGCTTAAAAATGAGAGAAGTTCTGGCCGGCCAATAGACACTGATGAGGACCATTTGATGGGATTGATCGAAGCTGATCGTCATACAACGGTACGAATGCTCGCTGAGGAGAACAACGTATCTATTGGAACACTTCACAATCATATCAAGAAGCTTGGAATGATAAAAAAGCTGGATGTTTGGGTGCCTCATGAATTGAAAGAAATCCACTTGACGCAGCGAATCAACGTCTGCGACTTCCACCTCAAACTCAAAAAAGACTATCCATTTTTTAGGCGAATTGTAACTGGTGATGAAAACTGAATTGTTTACAACAATGTCACTCGTAAACGATCATGGTCAATACCGAGTGAACCTGCTCAAACGATGCTCAAAGGTGACCTTCATCAAAAAAGGTCATTCTATCAATTTGGTGGGACTACAAAGGTGTGACACATTTCGAAGTGCTTCCAAGGAACCAGAATGTCAATTCGGACCCCTACTGTCGACAACTGTTTGAGCATGATGCTCACTAGACCCTGCGGCCCTCTCCTGGCGCTCCCGTCCGTAGTGTCAGCAGTGAATCTCGCAGGGACGAGGCCTCACGGTAGCCATCCGGAATAGGGAGCAGAGCGAGAGGTCAGCAGACCTCGTCGCGGTAGCGTTGGACGTCGAATGCGGCCACGCGCCTGTCGAGAGGAGGCGGCGCGCGCCGATCGATGGTGCTACGTCACCAACTTTCCCATGCCCAGGCCGATCGATGGCGCCTCATTGGCAAGCTACCGCGGGAAACGGCGCTCTCGGGTCGGCCACGGACCGAGCTCACACGTCTTTGGCGACTGGGAAAAAAATTATTGGGGCTTGGCTGGGAATTAATGCTGCATCTACCATATAGCTCTGATCTTGCGCCATCGGACAACCACTTATTTTGATCGTTACAGAACTCATTGAATGTGAAAACATTCACCGAAGATGAAGGTATCATCTTATGTGGCACAGTTTTTTGCCGAGAAGGATCAGAAATTCTACGAGAGCGGAATTATTAAATTGCCAGAAAAATGGCAAAAGTAGTTGAACAAAATGGACATCATATCATTGCTTGTTGATGCTTCATTGTGAGAAAACAAATTTTTCCGCAAACACTCAAAAATCGTAATTACTCTCTGAACAACCCAATTTATAAAATACAATAAAAAATAAATAAAAAATATAAATATTTTTATTTACTTATTAATTTTTAATAAATTCAAACACTCGATAAACAATATTGGTCAGTATTGTCTGAATGCTCTCGACGTCTCCATTCGTTTCTGTCATGTGCCAGAATGGCTCAGCTAGTTTTGCTCGAAAAAAATCTGTTTGCTTTGCTGTCAGCACTTTAATGATGGAAACGAACACCCAAAGCTCCTCTTCCAAAACAAAACAGAATTCGAATACGCGGCATATTCCTGATTTTAGCCATCACTGTCCTTCACTTTTTTTAGCCGTGGCAGCTGGAAGGTTTATTATTCTTTGGATCTCACCGATGACGGCGCCGCTAAAGAAACATAGAAAGACCATTTATCACATAGCTTTGCCTTATCATCACTCAATTCTGAAGAGGCAGCTGAAGATGCGATTGTGCTCCATCAATCGCCGCCTGCTCATACTGGCGTCAGCCGAAGTCTGCTTTCTGGATAATGCAGCAGAAATCTCCCTGATCTCTAGGATGCGATGCATCCAGCGTTCGGAGTTCCGCGATCAGACCCGTAGAGGTCGCCAAACGTGCTCAACTCCTGGGTTACCGCTGGCAGTTCTTCCTTGCTACTGACTGTGAGGTTTCTTTCCCGCCGGGATTTCGAACTTCGACGCATTGGGTCGTAACCGCCACCCCAACCATTGTGCCACTATGTCTTCATTTTCTTAGTTCTCCCTCCCAGCTGAAGGTGCTGAATCATCCACTTTCTCTTTCACCTTTATCCAAGCGTCTGCCCCTTCTTGCAGTGTATTCTTCTTCGCAGACTGACTATGAGTGGTCAGCTAACCTATGTAAACCCGAGTTTGCGCATCGGCATGGTGAAGTAGAGTGCATGACTCAACCTGGAATGGTTTTGTTTTGTCAATATTTAGAAGGCTTTCACATTTTTTGTCGTTTCGTTTATTGCACAGAAATGTCTGTACTGGTCGTTAATGTGGCCTACATGGGAGAAGGATACGCGGCAACCATTCACATTTAATCTGAGCATTAATGAACAGGCGGCAGCCAATCAGAACTCTGATCGTTCGGGCCGCTACGGGGGCACTACTTTCCATTCCTTTCCATGCGTTCCCTTCCTCAGCAGGCGACATTAGCGAGTAGTATAGAAGAAATTTTTGATTTTCACAGGTTGCGTTTTATTTCAGGCTCTTTTCTCCGACTCTTATACGGCGTTCACATCATCATGCGCTACCTTACAAGGAATCTCACTGGGGAGGTAGGTTTCAAAAGTTATTTTAGATTTTTTAAATTTTTTATAGATCTTTGTGAAGGAGTTACGTCTGCTTTTGGAACGTATTTCTTGGTTGGTTTCTTGTTGTTGAACCTTTTAACGCTGCCTTGCTTATGCCACTTAAAGCACTTTCTCTGCGTTTTTTATTTATTTTGGAAAATTTTTTGTTCTTTGCTTCTACAACTGTCTTCTGAGCCGCTCAGCTGGGCAGTCTGACAATTGACAGGGCCTTTATCCAGAAGCACCTGCTGAAATTATTCACGTAGTTCCAACTTCAGAGGGTGAACTGTAGAGAAAAACTGATGAAATCAATCGATATCATCCATCGAATTGATATTGTTTATCATTCTAGAAACAGCATTCACACTATTCCCGTCCGCCTTGATTGACCAGCAAAATCAATATTAACGATTGGCTGCCCGCTAGACATTTTATTTATTTATTTATTTCACGAGTATATAAATAAATAATAGTATAAATAAATGCTTATTAAATAAATAAATACTTTATTTGTTTAATTGTTGTGAAGCATGTTCATGGGCCATCAAGTTTGTTATTCTCACCCTGAAGGGTTAATCCTGAGGAGCGATCAGTACTGCAGTGTTATTCTGCATTGTGCGGACGGACGGATGCACAGACGGACAAACAGACTGATTCACTTTTATATATATATATATATATATATATATATATATATATATATATATATATATATATATATTGATTTTATATTACGAAATGCATGGAAACTTGAATCCTAACCTTGTTTAAAGCACTAAAGGGTGATATAGATCGTCATTATTGGACTGTATGGGCATTTTGGACTTTAATCGAACTATTGTGAGTTGCGCATCTGGAAGAGGCGCCATTTGCTGGGTGGACGCCGAATTGAGAGATCAAGTTTGGGTACCGCTCAGGCCAACTTTCCATCTCTCCTATACCGTTGAGTAGATGATATCGCGCCTGTCTGGTAAAGATGAGGTACCAACTTCTGCGTTGGCGTACCATCGCTAGTCATACCTTGGGTCAAATACATATATTTGCCTCCATAATCTCCTGTATAAGGAAAATGCGTGGCGCATACCACAGCGAGCGCAAACAAAGCCGGTCTCTATCCTTTATTAGGGTTTAATCGAGTTAATTCCACAGTTAGGGCAGTCGGAGGAGGCTACCGAAGCTGCTATGTAAATTAAAATCGAGATTCCTGGTACGGGTGCAGCATTCAAGTTGTCTTCGCAATTTCCTCTTGTAGACGAATACATGGCGCACTCCCCAACAGGTTCAAATGCGATGTAATTTATTCAGGTATTAGGTCGATCTCAACGAGAATGGTGGCTGTACAAGCTAACCACCGTAAGGGTATAGATACCAACCGTGGAATGGGGAGTCATGTAGTCCTAACCGCGAAGTCGTCGAGTTTCTTGTCATGCGCCAGGCCTTCTCCCACGTAGGTTACCTGTTACCTGCAGACGCGATCCAACGCCGTTTTCGGCGTTCGCGGCCTAGTTCCACCCTCATGAAGGCACTCTTCTGTTTTGAACGTGAATATGGGTACCCGCAGGCACGGCAGAGTTCAAGAATTCGAAGAAGCCCAGTAGACTCGTGGTCTCTGAGGATCTAAAGGATTAGCTGACCGGATTCTTCGCTAAACTGAAGGCTGCAAGGTGAACGGATGAGGAGTTCACAGAGCACAATTGCTTCTTCTGATTCCTTGTTGACAGTTCTGGGCCTTGGTTGCGTAATGAGAACTAAAGCGGATGATGTGAATTCGTATCGATTAAGTTCTATTCCAAGGGCGCGTGTAGCGCGGTCGGAGGAGGTGCCGGCTGTCGCGTGCGCCCGACACCAGATTCCTGGTTCGGATTTCCCGCCCAGGTCGACAAAGCCTTGCATCCCTCGGGGTCGGTGATTGGTACCAGGCTTGGAAGGGTGAAGCGCTAACTTGTTCAACGGCTGGCCCCGCAAGCCATTGTATGGCCAAATACGCTTAAATCGCCTGCACGACATCCCGTAGAAGTAGAATGCGCGGCGCATCCCGAATGGGATGAGGTCGTCCTTTATTGTTTATCGCTCAAGTTCTATGTTGCAACCAGGCTAAAAAAACTTTAAAAAATCCCCCTGGCGCCGTTTTGTTCAATACATCTCCTCTTCACCGGCTTCAGGGGGGGGGGGGCAAAAGTAATGAGACAAAATAAAAAAAATTTTTATCTCTTTATAACTCAATTACAACTCAACGATGCTGAGGAATGTATTTGCCATTAAGGGCAAGGACCTTGCTGCCATCGCGCAGCCAACTTCCTGATCCCATCCTTCCAGAACTGCTTGGGCCTGGTGTTGATCAACTGCTCGATATGGTTGTCAAGGACTGCTTGGGTTCTTGTGTCCCTTCCGACTAGGAAGTCCTGTAGGCTCAAGTAGTAGTGGTAGTCGCATGGAGAGATGTCCAGCGAAAACGGTGGGTGAGGCATGTGAACGTAGCCCAGCTGGCCAAGCTTATCCGTGCTTACTTGTTCCCGATGGGGTGCGGCGTTGTCGAAGAGGAGAACCTTCTTGAAGCGCTGCGAATGAATAGGAGCGAGTCGCCGGCCCATCTCCTCTATTTCGTTCACCATGGCCTTGGAGTTTATCACAGTGCCCTTGGGAAACAGCCTCCGGTAAACCGATCCATGGGAGCAGACCCAAAGCTCCAAAGATGCCTCTCGCCGTGAACATCTCGCCGAACGAAGGTCGGTAACAATTCACCAGGCCTCACCCAGACTCGCTGCTTGGCAGGTTTAAGGTAGAAGACGTACTTCTCATCTTGCGTGAATATTGAGTCCAGGCTGCTCCGGGTTGGGAATTGGGGGAGATTTGCGCGGCACAGGTCGACTCGTCAGACTGGGGTTTCGGCATAAGACAGGCTGGGGTTTTGGCATGCTTCTGGAAAGGGCGGAAGTGGTAACTTCTCAGATGGGCTTCAGTAAGTAGCATACAAACATACAAGTGCGACAAGTACGAATTCAGACTCCAGCCACGAGATATATGGACACGGCATGAGGTGTCTCATTACTTTTGGCCCCCCTAATAGTTTTAGCGCGAATGAAGCGTATATAAAATCATCAGTGCTTATGTAGGACGATGGAGCACGTCTGTGGTGAGGATACTTGTGGAATCTGCAGCAGTCAACTGTGGGTGAACTTACGCTGAACTGCAGCTGCCCAAAAGGTGTGAGGGAGGAGGTTTTGCATAACGACAGCCTGCGCTGCTAGCAATCACTATGCTTTTCCCTTAATTTTTTCATTTTTCCCCGACTTCTCCGCTTTTTCTTCTCCTGAATTTCCTACATTTAAGCATTTATGCACTTTATGGCTATATAAAAAATAATAAAAAACAAAAAAACTCGTATAAAATGCACCAACAGGTAGCAGGCTTTTCACCCACTGGTGAAGGACTTTCCACCGGTAGTTCATCAGGATTCCAAACAACAGCGTTCTCAATTTGCTTCTCGTGTGGCGTATATTATGTGACACCTCTGTGTAAATACACTAATCACACCTCACCTTACGCCGCCATCATAAACCGTCGTTCGCATTCACCCGCTATTTGGCCACAAGGAATTTTAGATCTGGCACCACTGTCCTACGTAAGTGCCTAAAATGCTTGGTATCATCTAACAGGAATCGGTTCTTATTTTTAAGATTTTTTGTTCCATGTCGCGAATGTGTGCAGCATTGGTAGGTGGAAACGCGCCGGAGCCCCGACCGTACTCGCCCTGGCCAATCAGGTGATCGAACAAACACTGCCTCTCTGACTTAATCGTCCATTCTATGCACCCGTTACTGGCTGGCATCGTCCCGCCTAATCATGCTGCCCACATTCGCGACAAAAGCCCTTTTCATACTTCGCGACGTGAGCGACGGGAGCGATTGGTCGGCCAGGCAAATCATACCTATCGATTTTTCGCTGGGCGATCGCTTGGCAGAAATCGATACATAGGATTTGCTTGGCCGACCAATCGGATCGTATTTAAAGATACAAAACGGGAGCGACAGCGGTCGCGCGCGGCGGCGCCTGGCGCGTTGCCAGCTCCGTCGGCCGATTACGGGGCAGCTCGCCTCTGGGCATGCTGAGTCATCGGAGAGGCAGATTCCAGAGAGGAAAAGGCCAGTGACGGCACCTGTACTGCTTCTTTGAACTCTCGTGCATTCCATGCGCTTGCCCAGGAAGGAAAGGCTTCGAGCGAGGCGGAAAGGAGGAGGGGAAGGGAACGTAAACGGATTTGGAAGCTATGAAACTTAAGAAATTACGGTACTAAGCGGGCTGGTGCCTGCTGTACACCGGAAAGATGGCTTAAAACGGGTAAGTTAGATCATCCACACCCCTTTCGGGATACCAAGGATCGATGGGGTTCAACGAATCGAAGGCGTTTGCCTACGAAGAATGAACCTTAAATGTGATACAAGGTTCTGTGAGCGGCCTTCGCCAAGGGATACTGGCCCAGAACTCTGAGGCGAGCGAGGAGGGTGACAGGTAGCTTCATAAATCACTAATAACTACAAATTTCGCATGAAGTTAAACGCAGTAATGGAGTAGAGGGAGTAGAGAGTTGTAACTTTGCAGATTTCAACATGACGTTAAGCAGATTCGACAGCGGAGGAGCGCCACGACCCAGCACATTGAGTTTGCTTCGTCGCCGTTGATCGTTGGAGAAGAAAACAAAACCAGCATTCCTGTTTTGTGAAACCATAACAGTATCCAGTGTTGATGTCATATCTTCCTCAATTGAATGTTCTGTTAAATATACTTAACTAGCCTTAATAGCATGCCACACTAGGCCATGCACTGTATGTCTTGGACATAAGTTTCACGATAATCTCGAGTTCAACGTTCCTTCAGAAGTGAAGCGAGTAAATGGGCACAAACAATGTTTAACTTCCTTGATGTGTGACATTTTGCTCAGCTAAGCCATATCACTAACGGCTTGTTCTGTTTTAAAGTGGATCGCCTGCCTTTCATGCGTTCCTACAATCCAGATGCCAGTAGGAAGCATACTGACGTGATCCAATGCGAGAATTGCGGCAGGCCGACAGAGCTGGCAACGCGCCAGGCGCCGCCGCGCGCGACCGCTGTCGCTCCCGTTTTGTATCTTTAAATACGATCCGACCAATCGCTCCCGTCGCTCACGTCGCGTAGTAAGAACAGGCCCTTACGCCGATGTTTTCAAATAGTTTTTCTTTGAGTTAGCGTCCAGTCTGCACCAGTCCAACATTTGCGGATTATTTTTTAACATTTTCATTATTTTTTACTTTTGTTTAAATTTTTTAGTCTCCTCAATTTGCATCGCGCGTGGCATTTGCAATGTGCAGTAGACCGTTAGGAGTTTCAGAGTTATCCTCGCCACATCTGCACTCCATAGTCCTGCAAAAGCGCCGCAAGTTAGGTGTTGTAATTCCTGCCTTCCTGTAGGCATTAAAGCGGTCCTTATCCTTTCCTACCTCGTGCCAGAATAGCTCATTGGGTGCTCCTCACGTGCACGAATAGTGCGATATCTCCCGCTAAGAGGTCAAATAAGGACGACCGAACGACGCGAAGTTTGAGAGATGTCTCCTTCTTTTCTGGTATTCTTGGATTCTATAATTCTACGTTCTGGCCGATGTCTAGCAGGAGTCTGGCCAACTGGTTTTCGACGAGTAGCTGGAAGCTAAACGTCTTCAAATGCTCCTCAAATGTCAACGAAGTTGCCCTTCAAGTCCTCATTTCTCAACGAACGTCTGAGCTTCTTTTCGAGGTCTTCCGCTCTAGCACTGTGCTTTCGATTCCTCTTTTGGGACGTTTAAACGTCGTTCTGGCCCACGAGATAGGCTTCTGAGGCGTAAGTCATTCCCTGCATGAGGGTAGAGTCGCATAAATGTTGCAGGTGTTGTGATGGAGGAACAGTGCATGTCGCATCCCAGTACCATTCCGTAACAACGACCTGCGCCCTCCAAGAAGTCAGATAGGCGTACATTGTCTGAGAGTGTCTGATCTGCGAAAAGGCCGCGTATGCTAAAGATTAGGAAGCAGACGAAGTCCTTCAAAAGCACTCGACTTCCTCGATCAGCTTCTAGAGCCGCATGTGGCTTCTGATTCAAATGCAGGAATGAAGGAGAAGGTCAGAGTAGACTGGATCAGATAACAGCAGCTCTAGGAAGAGTTGCATTCCCTTCGAAGGAAGCGCCAAAGCTGCCGATTAGGCTTTATCGGGGAATTCACCGTCCAGTACCCCTAAGTCTTTAAATTCGCTCAATTTGAGCCTCGTTAACCATGTTGAAGGGAAGGATGTCCATCCTCAGTTAGCAGCTCGCCTAGAAGATTAGGCTGACTACCCACCAATCGGTTGCTGCTCTGTTAGACAAAATGCTCGGTTTTTCTTTCGCCCAGCTGCCCTTCCGAGTTCCCAGCCAGCAGAACCCGCTCGCAATGAATCACTACCACATACTCCCTTCGGAGACCGAAAAACCACCGTGCGATTGAGAATAACCCTGGGAGTGTTTTATCTTGGGATACTGTATTTCTGAAAGAGGTTCTGCAGGAGACGTAGCATTTGAGAAGGCCGGACTTTTCCGTACTTGTCGCTAATGTGGTCTACGCATGGGGACAGACACGCGCTAGCAAATCACAACCAGGACACCGATCGAACAAGCGAAGCGGCTCCGATTGTGCTCGTCGTCATCGGAACATCCGTCGATGCAGCATGTTTGGTCGGCGGCGTTCCTCCTCCATTAACGACTTGTACCGATTTTTTAAAGAAATTATGTATAACGTAAAAAATTGCGAACGCGATGGAGTTGCTTGTGGAAGGCTGTACAACTTGAAGCTGAATTCATTATTTAATCGTGACTCCAAGAATTTTCTAGCTTATCTTATCCTCAGCTAGGAGTATAGAAGCATATTGAGAAAAGTTGCAATCGATGCGAGAGATTGGCCTGAATGTGGAGCAGCTTGTAGAGCGCGCCACGAAATTGTACAGGAATCGATCGCTTCCAGTTCGGGTTCAGCAACGGGGCCCGATTATGCTTGCATTCTTTCAATTATTATTAGAGCGGCTACTACGGTAGAGAGGACTAAACACTGACATATTTGTCGCTTCGTCCATTGTATGGGTACCACTCCAGTTTTCCCGACAATATCCCGACGGAGTGGAATAGGTGGCGTATTCCAGAATAGGGTCGTCTTAATATTATACAAGGTGCGTCAAAAGTTCTTGGACTCTTTTGTTTCAGGCTCATTATATGGGATGATGAGCTCCGCTCAGCCAAACGTTTATATGGTATTATTGCCCTACGTTGCCCTCTCATATACCAATTGTTCGCGCCTGAATATTCTTTTGTTCAAGATGGCTGATGCAAATGGTTTGGGCACTGTAATGGAGAAACTGCATGTCGACGAAAAAACTAACTATAAAACTACCTAGAAGGCGTTCTGAAGAAAGACATTCTTCTTTGAGAATCTGTGCCTTAAAAAAAGCGACTGGACTTGTCACCAAGATTCTGCGCCCGCTCATAAGGCTAAAGTATGTAGTACAGAAGTTTTGCGCTGAACAAGTTTCCGGATTTCATCTCAGTCGAAGAGTGGCCCCCGCTCAGCCCGGACCACAATCCGCTGGACTACACAATCTGGTCCATATTGAAGAGTAGGGCCCTGTGCAACATCCCACATGAACACTGCTTCACTTCAAAGAGCCCTGAAGAAAGCCTGGGGAGAGATTGATGAAGACCCCCTGCGTGTCGCCGTGGATGCGTTCCCCGAGCGATTGAAGGCGTGTACTCGTGCTAAAGGAGGCCATTTCGAAATTTAACCGCTTTTTTATGTGCCTGGTCAATAGTAATGAATTTTATGAATATCCTCCGCTTGCTTTAAAACAGTCGCATTTGCTTTAAAACAGTCGTTTTGGCGGTCAATTACATGTGTCCAAGAACTTTTGACGCACCCTGTAATTACCGTCGCAAATGTGAATAAGGGTTCCACAAAACCGTAAGAACTGTTCATTTGGTGCTATGTCACAATACGGAGACTGTAATTTTTTATTATTTCTTTGAAAAAAATTAATTCTTTTTAACTTAAATTTTTGCCTTCTTCTTTACCGAAAAGTCGTTGTGGAACTGACCGTTTATAGGCCGTCTGGCATCTTGACCAGGTCAGTGGTAAGCGATTGACTCGCATGTATTAATAAATTTGGCTTTTGTCTAGGATGGTGGATAGCAGTCGTTGAGGTGGTTTACATGGACTAGAATGGTGGGTACTAGTCGCTAATGTGGACTACACTGAAAATGTTGACACGCCGTACAACTGCAACAAATCAGAGCACTGGCCTAGCATGCCTGTCTCAGTAGCACGCCTTTGTATTCCTCTCCCATGTAGGATATATTAGCTACTAGTATCGAAATTGTGGAATTTTTTTCTTCATGAAAGCGGCAGTGCAGAAAATGCATTCAATTTTTTGTAAAGACGGTCCACCATTTTGGAGACGAGTCCATCATTTCGACCAACTGCCCGCACGATGGTTACCCGTTTGTAACCTAGCTGTTAGGGGCGCGTAGAGCGCAGTCGGAGGAGGCGACGGCTTTCGCCTGCACCCGATACCAGGTTCCTGGTTCGGATTTCCCGCCCAGGCCAACCAAGCCTTCCATCCCTCCGAGGTCGGTGAATCGGTACCAAACCTGTCTGGGAAGGATAAAGCGCTGACTTGTTCATCGCTGGCCACCGCAGTATGGCCAAATACACATTCAACTCGCCTCCACGACATCCCGTAGAAGTAGAATGCGTGGCGCATCTCAAAAGGATTGAATAACGCCGTCCCTTATCCTTTATCCTTTAATCTAGCTGTTGATTTTCGAATAAAATGCGAAAAGGAACTTTTTATCAAGCCGATATCGCCGACAGTATCGAAATCGATCACCGATATTACAGTACATGATACACAATACAGTACACGTTTATCAATGAAAAAAATGAATTTTTGTATTAAAGTGACGTAGGAAGAAGTAGTTTAAATAATGTCAAATTACAACTTATTTTATTTCTTTGATTTTTGTGTGTTTTGAGGATTTTCTTCTATTGACAGGAGCAGAGAGCAATGTTAAGCATACACCGCGGCTAATTCTAACCCTAGACGTCACCCATATAATGAGACTTCTCAGAAATTAAGGCGAGTGCTCTATATCCTATTTTCTTTCGCGACTGTTTGTAGTGGTCTGTGTCCTTCTGATAGCGGCACTTTCACGTTTCATTACAGAGTTAATTTTATCTACATTTACGTAGGAAACAGAGCCATTTAATGTTAATAGAAATGCAAGCTGCGAATGCAGGTGGAATACTACCAGTTCCCTAGGGTAGACTTAACTTAAGTGTTTGAACTTGGTGGACCTTCCAGTCATCTGATTAAGAGGTGCAGAAATTGTACAACTGTCCCAATAGATGAATTTTTCCTTACTCCATTTTCACGTTGAATTGAACGCCTTTCAAATCAAATAAGACACTTTTCAAAGCAAATTGTGCACTCTTTTAAGCTAGCTTCAAGACTTTTGAAATCGAAACGAATTCTCAAAATTGAAATGGGCTTCTTCTACATTAAACTGGAGACTTTCCAAAAAGCTTTGAATAATTTTCTGATCAAGGAAAACTTTAGTTCAACGATTCAAATCTGTTCCCTTAAGTCTCAAGTGGCTGGCATTGAGGTTGTAAGCTGTTATAACGATGTTTTGTTGCGATCAAAACTTCTAACGCCAGGCGGGACTCGAACCCGCACCTCCCTCCTAACCGGGCGGGAATGCTCTACGCTACTACACCACCGGCGCCGTTTGAATTTTAGTTCAACTTTTTTGAAGTTTTAAATCATCTATCGAATAAATGAACACACTGTTTCAAGTCTTATAAAATTTTTATTTTCCGAGGAAAAACAGTGGTTCAAAGCTTGTTTTAAAGGGCAAGAAGGCGGCCTTTTTTGTTCTAAAAAAAGAGATTGCGCCCTCTCTCAAGACTCCGCGATTTTTATTCGATTGATAGCAGTATCTCTGTTTGCATGCAGTTTAATGGTACAACGAAAACAACTTTAAAGAACACACATATCCTCACTTTAATGATTCATATAAGTGGTATTTACACTATCAATCAAATAAGAGTTACGTCGATCATTTTAAGTTCAAGTTTGAAGTGCATGGCGCGATCTGATCTTTCTATGTGATACTTATTTTTTCTGGAAATAAGAATTTTAATAGGCTATTCCACGGATCTCCCTCGATAGAGAGCCTTCGGGCTCTCTTGTTAAGAGGGATCTCGGGCCGCTTGTCGCAGGGCCACGTGGCGCGTCCCCGGGTGGTGGATAGGGGAATTAAACGCGAACCAAATGCGACCGTGTACTGCCCAGAGACGCAGGTGGGATGCAGGGGATGGACTCCTTGCTCCTGCTGTGTCGGGTCGATGCGTTCCTTGTGCGTGGGAGCGGCATGTTCGTGCACAGTGTGCGTGGATGTGTCCGTGACTGTGCGGATTGTAACTGTGTCGGCTCGGCCAAAAGCTTGCACTCGGTAGACTGGGAGTACATGTAAGGCGATTCGAGGCCGCCTTAAGTCTCGCCCCGTCCCTTCGGGCAGTCTGGCTGGCTGCCCGGAGCACCCCGCCCGCACGACAGAGCCTGACTAGCTACCCGTGTTGTATTTCAGTCAAACACAGCAGCACTAAAGGGCCTCATTCCCCTGACCCCGAAAGAGCCCCCATTTCTGCAGCGATGGGAAGGACGAGTACGGAGAGGCTGCTAAAATCTCAGGGCCTAACCAGGCTGCGCAAACTGAGAAGGACTAGGATGACGATCTGTACTTACAACGCCCGCACGCTTGCGTCGGAAGCATCCGTCGAGGACCTGATGATGCAAGCCAGGAAGATCAAGTACGACGTCATCGGACTGACCGAGACGAGAAGACACCACCCCCTACACGCCGCCTACGACTCCGGAGAAGAACTGTTCCTCGGAACATGCGACAGCAGGGGAGTAGGCGGCGTTGGTGTCCTCGTCAACACGCACTTGGCCATGAACATCGATTCGTACGAATCTCTGACAAGCCGAATCGGACGTCTGCGACTGAAGCGATGTGGCTCCGTGCCAGCCTTGACTGTGTTCGTCGCGTATGCCCCAACATCCGACTACGACGACGAAGACGTCGAGGCCTTCTACGTGGAGCTGGAGAAGTTCTATAAGGAAGATCACACCTTCTACAAGGTGATCGTCGGCGACTTTAACGCCAAGATCGGGCCACGAAGGTCGCCGGAAGAACTTCACATCGGAACCCACGGTTTGGAGTGGAACGAGCAAGGTGAAAGGCTGTCTGAGTTTATCATGTCGACCAAGACCATCCATGGAAACTCGCAGTTCCAGAAGCCTCCCTCCCTACGATGGACCTGGGAATCCCCCGGTGGCCAGTTCCACAACGAGATCGACCACATCATCTTCAATCGCAAGTATTGCCTGACCGATGTCTCCGTTGTCCCCAAGTTCTACACGGGATCGGACCACCGCCTCCTTCGCGCGAGGTTCCGCTTTTCGCGTCAAGGAGAGAAGGCCGCGAAGTTCAAGAAGAGGAGTCCCAGAACGACCATCAACTGGGACCTTTACACCTCTCTTGCCGGTCTTTGGGAAGATGCCGTCATGGACAACGTCGACGAGGAATACGATCGCTTCGTGCACCATCTCCACGATAGTGCTAAGGGAGCTGAGAGCTTGAAGAACACCAAGAGACGCCTGTCTCCGGAAACTCTCGAGCTGATACGCCAGCGTGGAGCAGCACGAGCGTCAGGCAACTATCAACTGACGTCCGAGCTTGCAAAGCTATGCAGAGCGGCGGTAAAGGAAGATCTGAAGGAGAGAAGGGCGGAAGTGTTGGCTGAAGCAGCAGAGGCAGGGCTGAGCATCCGCAATGCCCGCCGGAACTTCGCCAACTTCAAGACCAAGATGACCGCTCTCCGACGTCCTGACGGAACCGTCACCTCTTCCAGAAGGACCATGGAGAAAGTCATCCACGACTTCTACTCCGATCTCTTCGATAGCCACGTCCACGCCATCTTCCGCAGGATGGATACGTCATCCCCTCTGTTCTCCCTTCCGAGATCCGACACGCCATCTCGTCGGTGAAGAAACGTACAGCACCCGGTCCTGACAGGATCAGAGCTGAACACCTGAAGAACCTCCCGCCAGCGCTCATCAACACCTTGGCGCGGCTCTTCACACGCTACCTGTCCGAATGCAAGGTTCCATCTCAGTGGAAGACCAGCAAGACCGTCTTGCTGTACAAGAAGGGAGACGTGCACGACATTGGCAACTATCGCCCGATCTGCCTGCTGTCCGTAGTCTACAAGCTGTTCACTCGAGTCATCCTGAATAGGATTAGTAGAACGCTGGACGAAGGACAGCCATGCGAACAAGCAGGATTTCGGAGAGGATTCAGCACGATCGACCACATACACACCATTACGAAGCTCATCGAAGTGTCGCGAGAGTACAAGCTGCCGCTGTGCCTTACGTTCATTGACCTGAAGAAGGCATTCGACTCCGTCGAGACTGAAGCGGTTATGGAAGCCCTGCTCACCCAGGGCGTTCCTACTCAGTACATCAGAGTCCTTGGAGAGCTGTACAGTGGATTCACGACCAAGATCTCACCATTCTACAACGACGTCGTCATTGACGTGAAGAGAGGGGTTCGACAAGGGGATACCATATCCCCGAAGCTCTTCAGCGCCACCCTCGAAAACGTCATGCGCGAACTAGAATGGGATGACATGGGAGTGAAGGTCGACGGCCGGCAACTGCACCATCTTCGCTTCGCTGACGACATCGTGCTCATAACACCGAGCATCACTCAGGCGGAGCGAATGCTGGCCGACTTCGATCGTGTATGTGGAAGCGTTGGACTGCAGCTGAATCTTACGAAGACGATGTTCATGAAGAACGGATGGGTTTCTGATGCCCCATTCTCGCTCAACGGAACGAACATCTCCGAATGCTCCAGCTATGTGTATCTGGGTCGCGAAGTCAACATGGCCAACGACCTAGCACCAGAGCTGAGCAGGAGGAAACGAGCGGCTTGGGGAGCTTTCAAGAGCGTCGAAGAAGTCGTGAAGAAAACGAAGAACGTCCGACTCCGTGCCCACCTATTCGACTCCACTGTTCTTCCTGCCCTAACATACGCCTCAGAGACCTGGGCTATACGAAAGCAGGATGAACACGCGATCAGCGTCGCGCAGCGTGGAATCGAGAGGACGATGCTCGGAGTGACACGACTCACGCAAGTGAGAGAAGGCCTCCGGAGTTCCGAGCTTCGCCGACGTTCGAAGATCAGAGACGCTGTCGCATGGGCCAAGTCGTCGAAAATTAGGTGGGCCGGCCACGTAATGCGATTCGCAGACACCCGCTGGACGAGAGCCGTCACAGACTGGATTCCGCGGGATGTCAAAAGAACACCAGGACGCCCACCAACGCGTTGGTCGGACTTCTTCGTGAAAGCCCTGAACGACCGATATGACGCTCTTCGTGTCCCTCGAGCGAGGAGGATCCATTGGACCACTCTGGCACGCGACAGGGACGAATGGAGACGCTGCTGGCGCCCGCTCGAGCAAGTCGATGATCAACGGGACGACAGGTGATACAGGTGAATAGGCTATTACTTATTTGAACAGGTAAACTAAAAAATTTCAAAGAAAGTTATACCAAATTTGTCTTGAAGAAAAAATTATTCTAACCATCTTATTGAGTCTGCAGTTTAGCCTACCTGAGGGTCATTTCAGGGCACCGATAAACATCACCCACCCTTGAGAGGCACTAACAACTGATCAAGGAGGAGTTGTTGGTGAAGATGATTTTTTCTTTTTAGCATTTTGTTGATATTCGACAGACACCAGCATGAGTCAATAAACGCGCCACAAATTCTTATTGAGCAAGACATCCTCTTTCGAACGACATATAACACCAAGCAAAAAAGCCCAACCACAGAACCGGAGTTTTGGTAAAAATTCGGACGGAAAAGTCGGAATTCCCAATTTGATGGACTAAAAATCAATAAAGGACAAGTGAGGAAATAGGACCAACACATATTCTTGTGTAGTAGAACATTGTCTTTCAAATGCTATAAAAAATCTGCGCAGAAATCCCAAACCTAAGCGGGGAGAACAACTGCGCAGATGGAAGCTCTGATAGAGCAAGTCATTCTCTTTCAAAAGCTGTATAGCGCTATGCAAGAGACCGCCGACGAAATCCGCAAGGAATCGTTGAAAAAAAAACTGCAGGGACGTATGGGACAACCTAATATTTCAATTCCTACTGTATTAATATTTAGTGTATGCGCGCCATTTCGTTCAATTTTATATCATCATACCCTATAATAACGCGATAAGCGATGAGTCACACTATCGATCGGCGGCGCCGCAGAAATTATTCATAAAATAGGGGGAAAATCAGGGGAAAATTCGGGAGTAGAATGGAGGAAAAATTACGGTGCGAAAACCGCAAAAAATAACCAGACGTCTTCTCCCTGCCTGGGAACTTTAGCACTGGGGCAATCGAGCTCGCTGAACACGAATCTGAAGTTTGTCTTTGAAGTATCGATCGCCATCAATCGATATTGATCAAATTACGGTGCGGGAAAATAGCGGAAAATACCCAGACGTCTTCTACTTGCCAGGGGATTCGGAAGACGTGCGGAATACGTCGCATGACGTGCCTGGGACTCCGAAGACGTGCCAAAGAGGTCGCTCAACGTGTTCCGGGATTTAGAAGAAGTGCCGAGGACGTCGTCCGCTAAGGGGGGATCATTGAGGAGGACCAGTACCAGTAATGGGGAACCGTTTCACTAAGGGAGGACCAGTAGTGAGGAACCAATAGATCGCTCTATCATTTTATACACTGTACGTATTGCGAGCCTTTTGTACTGCTAGGTAGGGAAAAAGCTGTACAAGTAGAGTAGCTAGCTCGATGTGATTGTTCTTAGCTTAGTGATACTGCAATATCGCGCAAGTGCGTGACGAAGCACTTGTTTTTAATAATAGTTTTATTATTTACTGTTCATCCTTAGAATTTTTATTATGTACATGTAATATGTGTTTATGCTTCATATTATGCTTTGGAACCGCATATATGTATGCAGTTACGGATAAGAATTTCCTCATCTCTCTGTTTTTTTACAATCCAAAAAGCATTTTTTACTGAGCAATACTACCGCTACTTCGCTCAATTGTCGCCGCTGGGTTTTTCTTCAAAAAAAAAAAATTCGGATGTGCTGTTATATCGGAACCGCAAATGCATGTTCAAGCTAGTACCGCACTCAAATTGCCGTGACATGCTCCAAGAGTGGCGCATCCCACATAGTTATTGATCATAGATTTCCAGTGTCATGCTTTCTTTTATTTTTGCAGTGTAGAGCGGCTTATTCTGAATTCGTATTACGTGGAAACCTCTGCATTCAAGAGGCTGCCAGGTGACGTAGGGATTCTGGAGCTTCCTCTATGCGAAGCCAAGCGTTTCTTCATGCTCACGATAGAAAAGTGAGTGATGTGTAACTGCTGGATGGCTTCGACTTCTTCTAAGGATTGGCGAAGCCTAGAAGCCCTATGCAAACGAAGCTTCTGAATATTATAGTGGAACTAAGTATGCTGAAGTCCGTCTGCGTAATGTATCGTCGCGTGACAAGGCTTCATATGCGGAGCGTAAGCAGCCAGCTCTCGTGCTAACCTATGTTTCGCCGTGGAACTCGGAATGACAGCGAATTCTCGCGTCATCTGTCGGCATCGTTTTTGCACGAAGTGTGATGTCGAGCTCCTTTGAGTAGGGATAATTTCTGAAGGAAGTGCAATTAGAGATACGATGCCACATACAGGCACAGAGAATTGGAACCGTGAACTGTCCAAGTTCGGCTTTCTATGAATCTTGGCACGGTGACTCGAACAAACACGTCTTCTTTGAGCTGTTGAGTAAGATTGTGACCTAGTTTTATTTGCTTACTTTTCGGCGCCTTCGCTTTTTTCTTAGCCTAAAAAATACGGATATATTTACGATACTACCGCCCTGACATCAGAGTACTATGCCTGAGGAAAGCAGAGGAAAGAGCAGGCACCAAAGTTACACATGAGCGACTAACAATGCGATGGTTGCCGAAGAGAATCAGAGCCGTGAAGATTACGTAACGCTAGCGGAATACCCCACTAGAAATTCCTACGATCCACCAGAGCATGTCGATTCGCATCTCCGATCCTTTGGCAAACTACATAATGGCCTATCGCCTCTATGAACAGTTTTCCCGTTGATCAAAGAGTCACTCGAGCGCGCGCCAACAATGCCTCCAATCGTCCCTCTCGCGTGCCAGACTGTTCCAGAGAAGGGACAGGAAGAGGGTCATATCGTTGGTTCGGAGCTATAGGCTGGCCAACGCGTTGGTGGGCGTCCTGGGGCCGGACACATCAACGACTTAGCAATTTAACAGAGAAATTACAGCCGAAATTCCTGATGGCGCGGCTTATATCGCCCAGCATATCGCTTGATTAGCCGCGCAATCAGGAATTTCGGCTGTATTTTCTCTGCTAAATTGCTGTAAGTCGTTGAAGAATCCATCCCCTTGACATCCCGCAGAATCCAACCAGTGACTGCTCTCGTCCAACGGGTGTCTGCGAAGCGCATTACGTGGCCGGCCCACCTAATTTTCGACGGCTTGATCCATGCGACAGCGTCATTGATTGTCGAACGTCGACGAGGCTCGGAACTCTGCATGTTGCCAGAGCATCGCGCCGCCTCGATTCTTGGAAGTGTCTCAGTCAGGCTCTGTTAACGAGCCGTTGGTGACGTGCTTGTGTGCCTAACCTCGACTCGACTTGCACTCCACCTCAGGCAGGAAAGGAAAGCTCAAAATTTTCTGCTGACTGAAATCGATACCCTGTCTGAAACGCAGCTTTCAAACGGCGTAGCTGTTGCTGGTGAAAAAAAGTGAATTGAATGCGGTTCCCGTGTCGATAACTGGGCGGTGAATAAGCTACTAATAGACGAATTCGTATGGCTTCCAACTCATCGCAGTTCCTCCCAACCGAATTGAATTCTGGAGTCTTCTATTAAGACCAAGTGGATCGAGATGCAGCTGAGTAGTTTGTGTGGATCTCGGCGTGGGAATTTTGATTGAGATGCTTTAATATGCCTCTACGCCAAATGGGTGTTCAGGGTAAAATCTGCAGGTCGTTTTATATAGTATTTTTAGCGGATTCAGGTAAAATTGCCTCCATGATATCTTCTAAAATTAGAATACATGGCGCATCCCAGGAGTAACACTGACCTTTCTTCCTTCATAGATTCTTCTATTTTTGCACTTCTCACCATTTCAAACGACTGATCGCAGATTTGTCTGCGCGTCGTTGAGTTAATGCGGCCATGCTTCCATCAGTGAGCTCGTCAATCTCTATGGAATTTCGTCATAACGTCTGTGCGCTCATCTCTTTAGAGCAGGTAGTGTGGGTTCGAGTCCTCCGTGGTGCTAAAGTATTGATCGTAAAAAAACCACAGCATCTACTTCTAGTTCCTCATGTATTCCAAAATAGAATTAACGCACCGAAACTATGCTTAGTTCTTGATCGATGTTAGCCGAAATCAATAAATCCATACCGATCGATAGCAGGGGTTGGGCTCGCCACGGAGGAGAAACAAGAGGGAGTTAAGGTACATGACTATTGGCTAAAGAAATCGGCTTGTGCCCGTCTTGGAACTCGGCGGAAATCGACTGATATTGATTGGTACATCGATTCTGTTCGCTTTTTGACGCACTCGCCCAGACCCCATATAATTCGCGTGCACACTCCGCTGCGGCAGTGCGGCAGCCACGCTGAAGCATAGCGCGGACGGGCGGAGTTACACTGCGGCAGAGGAGGCCGCAATGAGGAGGGTGTGCACACTTTCGCTGAAGCAGTGCTGCCGGCAGCGGTCGCAGCGGCAGTGGCAGCGAGGAATGACCCGCGCATTCCTCACTGTTGCTGCGTGCGGCCGCGGCGCAGTCCAACAGTGCCGCAGTGTGCGAGAACAGCTCCGCCCACATTCCACTGCCCGCTGCTCGCTGCAGAGTGTGCACGCGGCTATATAATTCGCGTTACGTGCGTCTCAAACAGTGCAAGTTGATTGCATCGAACGGTATTGATTGGTTTATCGACGCTTCTTCGCGTCATCTGTGAGGATGATGTCGATCAATACTGGTTGATCGATCTATTTCGTTTGGTTTCGGCCAGGATCCAACCCACGTCGGTTGACATCAATCGATTACTCTTTTTTAAAACGGTGGCATTGGTTCAAGGGTGATTAATTTTGGACAGATGGCTGAACGCACGGACAGAATGACACACTGAGGAATCAGCTCTTTTACATGTTTTTCGTCACCTTATCTTTCAGGGGTGCGTAATGCAACACCTGTCCTTGAATGTCTGGCTTAGTCGTGAAATAAAATAGGTGAAATTTTCTAAACTCAAATGTTCACTTAATTTTTTATAATGCATTTGACCTCTCAGCAGAAATTGTAGCGCTTTAAAGAATTTAATAACTTTTGATTAGATATGGAAAGTAGGTAGAATAGTATATGATTTGCGTTGACCTTCAGAGGAAGGCGTTCTATCTTGAACAAAGCTCAAAATTTGGCGCCAATAGATACCGTGTAGATGCGCCATGAACTGAACTTCTACCCGATTTTAAAGATATTTATAAAAAGTATGTGAGCGTCTAACTTGACTCTGATGCGCGATCAAAGCGTGGGTTGCACGGCGCACTCCAGAAAGGTTTACCGAAGACAATAATTTTTGCGATTTCCAAAGAAGAAAAAACTGGAATTTCAAAGATGATTATAATTACAAAATAGAGCAATAAAAGGTTGTTTTCGCCTCTGCTTTCAGTCAAACATTTGTACTATGTCCCTCTTATTCGTGTTGTGTTATGTCCGTTTCTGTTAAGCAGTTGTCTTCTCTAGGTGTTTTCCACAATCTTTACCACATAGGCATTGACCTATGTGGTAAACAATTACAATTACAACAATTACAAAAATCTCTACAAAGAGTAAATATGATAACTATGGCTCATTATCGCTTTCATCGTGCTCACTTCACGCTAACTAACCATCCACATTAAAACGACCGTCTTGTGGGTATTTATAGTACAGATGAAGCCGAGTGAGATAGCAGTGAGACGCATCTGCAAACCCTTATTTGCAAACATACACTTGCCGGTTGCGAAAGCAAGGTTTAATCATTTGATTTTAAAAAATTGGGAAATAGCAAACATTAATACTATCACTTTATGTTATTTAAAGGAAAATATTTCGCTATCAAATTCTTTGTTTTATTCGTTTTATTTTTGGAAAAAGTTTTAAAATGATCTTTCATTGGCTTTTTCTTTTGTATCGTTCAACTGTTATTTTCACACTTATCTTTCATACCTTCTCTTTTCACTCTCTCATATCCTTCTCCACTCATTGGCTTTCATTATACTTTTTTTCCTTCCGGCGCTCTTTCATTCAACATACCTCATCTACTTTTCCATTTCCCGCTATTAATTTCTGCACATTTTGGCGTAGTTTAAAGAAATCAGAACATATTCAGCTCTTCTACATTGAAGAGCCACGAGAGTGGCATAGTACAAAAGCTAATCAGGAAGAACGAACCGTGTTCTGGCCAGGTAATCGGGGCACAATCGTGTATTCTTCAGTTCAAAAACTTTTTTCGCAGTGCTTTTGGGTCAAAGCTAGTGCTCGCTATTCTCAGTGTTTCCCACAAAATTAGACTTTCTTGACATTTACAGATGCCGTTGATATAGAAAGTCGGACTGTCAAGGAGGTAAAACTTTAGTTGTTGAAGTGGTCAACCCTTCAAAATAACCCATAATCACTACTTCGAAGGGCGCTTCGGTTTAAAGCATGGCGCAACCTGTACTGACTAAGTGAAAGTCCGGCACTAATGATGTCTCCGACCTTAGCTGTCAGTCTCCGGCCACCCATTCTCCAGTTCCAGTCACACTACGACCGAATGACGTGCCGCTCCAGCATCAGAAGCGGATATTGCGGCAATAACGGCGGCCGGGTTGTGTCGCTCCCGCCCGTCAGCGTGTACCTCCGACTCCGCCTCGGACGGGCGGTGCTAGAGGACTTGCTGCTGGCTGCTCCTGTACACCTACTCCTGGATGTGGAGCCGTTCATGAGTTTTTAGTCGACCGTCAGTCTAGCGATAATCGTCGGACATCAATTAGACGCACCTCCGGCGATTATTTCTGCTCGAATAAATCGGACTATTATTGCACTCCTGCAGCTGCTGCGGCACGACGACTCCTCGCGAATCGCCTGAATATCTTCTCCAACAGTCATGGCTAATATGATGTATTCGGACTACGAGGTAATGAAATGTTTAGTTGTATAATTTGCTCGATGTGCAGTTTAGTTCTTATTTTTTACGCGTTTTTTTACTGTGGAGTTTTCAGAATTTTTCACAATTTTGCCTCTTGACAAGGTCGTACAGCTGCTAAAGCTGATGCAGACAAAGCAGACCTAGGTAGTAGGGTTCCGTCGATGAAAGAATTGTCCATCTTGAAGATCAATTTAAAATCACTGCTAGTCGTTGATCTTGCCCACATAAGATTTGGGGCGACAACATTTTTCGAAAGGCACCTAAAATTAAAGGATAAAAGGATAGAGGATAAAGGATAAAGGACGATAAAGGTTGCTCAATCCCTTTTGGGACGCGCCACGCATTCTACTTCTACGGGATGTCGTGGAGGCGATTTGAATGCGTATTTGGCCACACAATGACTTACGGTGGCCAGCCGATGAAGAAATCAGTGCTTTATCCTTCCCAGACAAGTCTGGTACCAATTATTGACCCCGGTGGGAAGGAAGGCTTGGCTAGCCTGAGCGGGAAATCCGAACCAGGAACCTGGTATCGGGTGCACAGCCGGCGCCTCCTCCGACTGCGCTACACGAGCCCTAGAGAATAAAGACCGACATTAATTAGTCAATTTTAGGATGCGCCGCGCATTCCACTTCTACGGGATGTCGTGGAGGCGATTTGAATGCGTATTTGGCCAAACAATGACTTGCGGTGGCCAGCCGATGAAGAAATCAGTGCTTTATCCTTCCCAGACAAGTCTGGTATCAATTACTGACCCCGGTGGGAAGGAAGGCTTGGCTAGCCTGAGCGGGAAATCCGAACCAGGAACCTGGTATCGGGTGCACAGCCGGCGCCTCCTCCGAGTGCTCTACACGAGCCCTAGAGGATAAAGACCGACTTTAATTAGTCAATTTTAGGATGCGCCGCGCATTCCACTTCTACGGGATGTCGTAGAGCCAGTTTAAATGCATAGCTGGCCCATAAATGACTTGCGATGGACATATATGGATGCGCCATGTGCTTTACTTCTGAAGAGATATTTTGTTGGAATTCGCTCTTGGCTCATAAGAGCACTTGCGACGGTCATGCGACGTAGAAATCACTACCTTATTCGGTACTTGTCGTTAGTGTGACCTGCATGGGAAGCCGGAACGGATTGAAGCATTCGGATCACTTCGCATAGCCGTGCTGCGCAGATAGGGCGTGTAGAGTATTTTGAAGACAACTCCAGTGAGTGATATGCTTCGTTGCGATTGGCTAATGTAGGTCACATTTACGACTTACACTCGAAAATCTCATGACATATCAGCGAGGAAGGGGCGAAATCTATTAAGTGATCTCTATCGCTTATTGTTCTGATGGCTATATGACTATGACTGTTTGAAAATTTTGGGAATCTTTGAAAAATTATGAGCTCTACCTCGGTCTGGTTGGTTTCTTTTTTCTACCGAGTCCAGATATTCTCTAAAATTCTCGGGAGTATCCATCGGCTTGCCACCGTAAGATCAAACACCCGTTAAAACTGCACACATGAACTAGAATGCGTGGCGCGTCCCAAAAGTGAGCGAATAATGCCGTCCTTTATTCCTTATCTGCCTGTACCGTTTGTGATATGGACTACTGGCTAATGTGCTTGTTTTCCTCTACTTAAGCCTTCATCTCCCTTACTGAGCCAGGAAGAATTTTTGACTCCTCGTCTAAGCGCTCATCGTTTGCTGCCGCAAATACCCTGCAAAGATGTCTAGTTTTGCAAGAAATTATAAGAGGAAATTGCCTAGTTGTAAATATCGTATCTGCAAGGGGTTTCATGACCAGGGGCCGGATTCGTCAATGGCTAACTCGCGGGTATAGGGTTTAGAGATACCCACGATGAAGCCTGCGTCTCTGGGGCCGGATTCATCAGTTACTAACCCGCGGGTATAAGGGGTAGAGATACCCACAATGAAGCCTGCGTCTCTGACTCTTGCGTTATCTCTGCCTGACTCTTATCTTATCTCTACCCCTTATCACCCGCATACCCACGGGTTAATTGTTGATGTATCCGGCCTCTGGCTTCTACCTTATCTCTAACTGACTCTTATTTTATCTCTACCCGTTACCCCGCATACCCACGGGTTTAATTATTGATGAATTCGGCCCCATGGGTGCACACAAAGTTCTGTGTGTTAAATTTTTTAAACCAAATTTTTTAACGGAAAATTTTCGTTAAATTTCCGGTAAATCGTTAAATTTCGTTAAAAAATACAGATAGCTGCACACTATTATTTTAAACGAAAAAAAAATCATGGAAAACGTTATGTGTTCCCACTTCAACAGATCAACAACTAAAGTTCAAGGATAGGAGTGTAACACCACCATGTAAAATAAACAATTCACTATCAGCGAGGTCTGGGCAGCAGAATAAACAAACTTCCAGCAACAAATTATCTTCACGCTCGTGAATAAGAAAAGGTATTGGATTATCAACCAAGAGAACGGTACTTAGCGGGCTAGCGCCCCATCGGCTATGCATGTTAAAATCAGGCACACCCCGATGTTCCTCCCCCTTTCCTGGTTTGTGATGGCGTTTTGTGGACAGCTATACGAGCGTGTACAATCTTGTTGCGGGCAACAGCTCGCCAAGTACCGAAAGAACTAATAACAATACAACTAAAGGCCTATCAGTGGAGATACCTATTCGAAACGTTAAAGCCACTCATGTGTTAACAAGCGTTCTTAGCACCATGTCATATATGTCCTCGTAGACGACAAATGCAGTTCCTCTCGCCTCACTTGAGCCAACTTGAATTCGCCGAATTGCTCCAAATTTGCCGAAGATTTCATACATCTTGCTGGGAGTGATTTTGTACGGAAGGTTCTCGATGTAGAAAATTCCATTGACCTCCGGAGGTAGTTTAGAATTACGTCCTCTTGCTGCCATAGCCATGATTGCGGATTAGATAAATGGTATGAAGTGGCACGAAAGGCCTCAAACATGGGTAACTAAACCACTCCTGAGTCATTTTGGACTTGTGAGCGTGTTCTCCGCCCTGTTGAAACATCCACTTTAAATTTTATATGTGCTATTGGACCCAGAGAAGCAGCGTCTTCCTCAAAATGTCAGTGGAATTACAATACGTTGACGAACACACGATTTTTGCGTGCTTAGTGCGCAGGACCAATCGATTTTTTTACAACGTCAGAACCGTGACACGACGTCGTGTCACTCGGTCCCACACGGCCGAAAGGGTGTGACACAGTCGTTAACGTGTTGACATTCAGAAAAGTAGCTTTTCAAAATTTTCTGTTATTGAGGCGCGTGTAGCGCAGTCGGAGGGGTGCCGGCTTTCGCATGCATACCCAATACCAAGTCCCTGGTTCGGATTTCCCGCCCATGCCCACCACGCCTTCCACACCTCGACGAATTGATACATACCAGACTTGTCTGGGAAGGATAAAGCGTTGACTTGTTCATCGGCTGACCACCGCAAGTGATTTACTCTATGGCCAGTTACGCATTCAAATCGCCTACAAGACATCCTGCAGAAGTAGTATGCGTGGTGCACGCTAAAAGGGACTGACTACGGCTGTTTTAGGTGGCGAACACAGTATTCATGGATAAGCAGTGCCAAGTGAGGGTAGGCACATCTAACGAGGAGATCAGACCACTATCTTTGTTGATTTGTTGACGTGCTTGGCGGCACGGCAAAGAACTTTTCTAGCCCCAAATGTGTTATTTCCAAAAATTCAAATGCGCCATAGAAGACATGAGAATAGTATATAGTATATAGAAATATTTTTAAAAAATTCTTACTGATCTCAATAGTTTTTTAGGAACAGTCCTAATTGGGAGAATTAGGCCGGCTATTATTAGTTAATACTAAGGGAAAAGTAAGGGAATAGTGGTAAACTTACTGAGAAAAAAGTCCGATAAAAATTCCGTTGAATTTCTGAAAACTTCCAGTAAGTCGTTAGGCAGGATTTTAACGGAAAATGCCGTTAATTCGTTAAATCCGTTAAATCGATAATCATCAAATCTGCACCGCTGGTCATGACCCCCCCTACATCTCTCCAAAATCATAGGGATTTTTGGTATATGTTGCGAAAGCGCACAGCGTTAAGAAGTGGGGACACACCAGCCAATCAAACCACGACCCCTCTGAATGGTACGCTCATCTTGCTGCGCCATCAGAATGATCGATCACGTGTTAGTAATGAGGGGAGCAAGCTGAACATACAAAAGCGCGCTGCGGCCGCGGCGACTGCTGCGGCAAGCGCGACAACTGCACAGTGTGTGCTGCTATAGTCACGAAGTCCAATCCTTTTGTAACTGCATAAGCTTCTTCTGCTACCTCTGCTCAGCTATGTGAAGGCCCTCCGGTGCACTTAATCAGCGAAAATAGATATTCGATAGGGAATTGGATAACCTAATCGAAGAAATAAGCAACTGCTTCCATTGTGAGAAGATTTAGTCTCTCTTTATAACAAGAAGCTTCAATTTTAAAGGCCACATATTTATGTACAATACAGCATAACTCGGGAATTTGTTAGAGTTCCATTTCCCCTATAACAGCCCACCTAGCAGCGATGCGTCAGAGGCGATTCGTCGCGCGTGCGGCAGGGGCCGCCGCGCGCGCGGCGAAAACCTGTATGTTCGTACTACCAGCCTAGTAATGATGATGATGATGATTCCTTCAATATTGTGCGCCTTCGCGACATGTACCGATTCTGTGCAGTTTTTTCGGCAACCAAAATTCATGTACGACTGTCACAAAAGGCTTGTAGACCATACCTATTTAAATGTTCCCTGAAACATGAACAATCTTGCTGTGCCATCATAAGGATCGATCACGTGTTAACGGTTGCGCTACAGGTGTGGCTCCGCATAGATGGGGGCGGGGCCCCGCGGTACTGGATACTGAACTTCTGCCTATTTTTAAATTTTTTTTCGGCAGTAATTCCTAGAGAATTTTCGCTGTTTGCTTTCCTGACATTGTGTCGTGTATTAGGTTGGCAACTAAATTCGTGGAGTCCTTCGTAGTCACTTTTCGCTGAGAGATTATCAGGTTATTTGTGCATCAACTCCCTTGCTTCAACTACTGTTCGAAACCAATTAGCATTTGCTGCTCGAAACTGCTTTTGTTGTCTTGCCATTCCGATTTAGTGGGAAGTTTTTCAGTCTGAAATGGAAGGACACATAGTCACTATTCGCGAACCAGGGGTGCACATTTAACGGTTAACGATTTAACAAATTTAACGAATTAACGGCATTTTTCGTTAAAATCTGGCTTAACGACTTAACGGAAATTTTAGAAATTTAACGGAATTTTTAACGGACTTTTTTCTCAGTGAGTTTATCACGTTTACTCTTAGTCTTCACTAATGTTGCAGGTCTCATCATCCTGAATAGGAATATTCCTGAAAAAAATCTATTGAAATCAGTGCAAGTGTTTCAATGTTTTCATGAATTTGCTTTAAATTTTTGTGAATCATGCATTTTGGCGTCGCGTTTAGCGCAGACGGAGGTTCCGTTGGACATATTTTAAGCGATTTTAGAAAAACGCTAGTAATAAAAATTATGAAGGATACTTTTCCTGAACGTTAACACGTTGACGACGTGTCACACCTTTTCGACAGTGTGGGGCTGTGTGACACAATCTCAACATTGCAAAAAATGGGTTGTCCCACGCACCAGACATTCGAACATCGTGCGTTCGTCAACGTATTAACATTCTACTGATAGGCTTTCAGTTGTATTTTTATTAATTATTTCTGTACTCAATGGGCTGCTGCCCGCATCGAGATTGTACATGCTCGTAGAACAGTCATACAAAGCAATTCGCAAAAAATTAGGGGAGGGGAGAACTCCGAGTTCTGCCTGGTCGCACATTTTAAGATTCCCTGTCGGTCATCATCTCAAATGATAATTCCATAGCCATTCTTATTCCACACCCTGTAGATAATTTGTTGCTGTAGGCTTGTTTATTTTTCTGCGTTTGTGGATGTTGAATTGTTTATTTCACATTGCAGTGTTAGACTCCTTTCCTTGAACGTTAGCTGTTGATCTCTTGAAGTTGAAACGTATAAGGTTTTCCTTGATTTCTTTCACTTCAAATGATGATGTGAGACTAACTAACTAGCTAATTGTATTTTTTAACGAAATTTAACGATTTACCGGAAATTTAACGAAAACTTTCCGTTAAAAATTTTCGTTAAAAAAATTTAACGCACAGAATTTTGTATGCACCCCTGTCGCGAACGCCTTCTTTATGAGTACCAGCTCGGTTACTCTGCAACTGAAGCCTGACGCAACATATGTGCAGCTGTAGGAGATTGAGTTCTCCAACGATTGACGTGTTCAGATGTTTCAAGAGGTTCCGTGAGGGCAGCGTCGAAAGTGAACACAAGCGAGGCATCGTACGACCGATTGTCCGTAATCGTTGAGCTGTAACTAATGCCATCGAAGGAAATCCTAGCTTGACAACGCATATGTTGGCAGTCGAATTTAGGTGCTCACATACCTCTATTGAGAAGATTCTGCACAGCGTTGGCTTTTCTGTAAAGGTCGGTAAATGAGTGCCTCACGACTTGACTCTGTCGCAGAGGAGGAATCGTGTGGATGCCGCGAAAGAATTGTTGGATCCTCACAAGCAAGAACCATCTCTCCATCGACTGGTAACATGTGATGAAAACTGGATTCCACTGGATAATTGTCAGCGTTCTAACCAGTAGCTTAGAGCAAAACAGAAGCCGCTACCAACGCTTAAGCCTAACCCCCACCAGAAGAAGGTGATGCTCTCCATTTGGTGGTGTCGGGAAGGCGTTATCTTCTGGGAACTCTTCGAGAGCGATTCCAGCATTGATGCCGAAGTCTACTCTTCTTATCTTGACCGCGTGCTGGCTGAACTCTACCAGAATCGGTTCCGACAGCTTCTCAGGAGTGGCATTATCCTTCAGCAGGACAACGCCAGGCCACATGTCGCGAAACAGACTCTTCAAAAACTCGAAAACCTTGGATGGGAGCGTCTAATAGCCCAAACTGTGCGCCGAGCAACTACCATATTTTTTGTTCGCTGAACCACTCCTTGGATGGAAGACGATTTACCAATGTTGACCAGGTTAAGGCTAAAATGCACCTTCAAAGGTTTTTCTCCTCAAAACAATAAGAATTCTACAGCCGTGGGATAAACCATCTACCTAAATGGGAAGCGATTCTGGTTTTAAACAGATCTTACTTCCATTAAAGATTCTATTAGTTATTTGTTAATAAACACTTTTATTGAAGGTGCTTGAGAGTCCACGAAGTCAGTTGCCAACCTAATAATTGCAACGTAGCCGTTTTCCAGCTGATTTCTAGTTACGATTCTCAATATGCAATTTAGAAGAACAAAAACCGGAGACCTTTGTGTTGAGCGTTATACTTTATTCTAATAAAATCCAGTGCTCTTTCTTACAATTCTGAATGCAGTGTACTTTGTCACTTCCCCAGCAATCGAACAACTTGAGCAATTTCCGAACAATATTTGAAAAACTTACGATTAGGTGCACGCGGTTCTTTAGGTATACCATTTCTATGTCAGACCGGATGCATTTCAAATAACATTGGGTTTTTTCCAACTTAAATTATTTTATATACGTCTTAAGATGTGAAAAACTACTTTGAGCTAAAATTTCTTTGACTTTCTTCGAAAATTTACTGTTTATCATTTACTTTTTATTTATTGATTCATTGACTCAAATACAATTTACTACCTAGACGGAACACCGGAAGGGATGAATGTGCTGTTTCGATGTTTGTCAATGTTAAATAAATATGTAATGTGATTGTAATTAAACTTTATAATATATATTCCAAGGCTTACTTTTTATCATGTATTTACAATTAAACTTAATAATCAAGGTATTAAAATTAGCATTACATTTTACGATTATTTTGGAATGCAGAATATTTATTTATTTATTTATTTATTTATTTATACGTCACATAGGCGTACCATAGTCAGAAACGTCAAACATGAAAAGCTTAGAACAGAACACTCAATCGCAGCTATCTAATTGCAGGCACAAACGAAGACGAGAATAAGAAGGAAAAAACAAAATGGGAAGAACTGACGATAAAACTTATGGTTAGGCGAAAGGGGAAGGGCAGAACGCTAAAACACCCCAAAGAGCGAGATCATTAACGGAAGCGAGCAGAATCCCTACCACAACAAAACCCGCTGTTCGGAAACACCGAAACGGGTGCTATAGCCAGACGTCGCATCGGGAGGCAGGCTCCAACATCACTAGCAAATTCAAATCGCAATAATTCAGAAAAACAATTCCTGGGCAAAATTTTGTTATAGAGACACGGTACGGTGGTTTATGCAACCTAGCCTATCCGGCTCGAGCTCAAGAGTGTCCTGACAGCACGACTTCGTGAAAGGTGCCAGCGAAAAAGCACGCCCCAAAGCAGTAGAATATCAAAAAATACAGGGTGTCTCGTGCGAAAAGAAGGTGCCGTGCACTCGCTGAGTGCGTCATTACGTTCAAACTATTGATAGTGAAGAATTATTTAATGCATCGATTGGATTTGTGTTCTTTTCTATAGTTTTCGATGTGATTTATAATCGTCGGAACACATTCCCTTCTATCAATTAAGTGGACTCGATGGCGGAAGTTACGAATACACGGCGCGTCCTCATCGTGTGACTTGGAAATAAGCCGAAAACCACCTTCTTATTTCCAAAGATAAGATTTGTTGAGACATCCTCTCATTGCATTCACTTTTTTGGCGCAACTTCGTGGGCGTTTCTGAGAAAGCGCATGCAATTTGTTTCGAAAATTCATCTTTAGCATTTTAAATCATGGGAAGATGACAGTATTGATTTGGAACGTGTTCAGTTTCCTAGAAAATCTCTATTTTGATGTGAAATCGTATAAAAATCGTATAAATGCTGCAACGCTAGTGAGAACGATGTAATGGTGTGATAGTGTATAATTAATAATGGATATAATAGTATAACTGCATAAAAAAGGGTAGTTGTCGTTCATGTGGCCTACATGGAGAGGAGAGAACGCGTCATTCAGTTACAACCAATATGAGTACCAATATGAGTACAAACCGAACACGCGCCAGCCAGTCAGGACACAGGGCCTACACACCCTTCTGATTGACAGTCGATGGTGCCTGATTAATCTGATACGCCCTTCCTCCCTCTCACATGTAGGACGCATTGACGACTAGTATTTTTCACGATTAATCAATACTCTCTGTGGATTCTCTGTGTTCTTTTTTGGAGTTTTAGAAGTAGTCAGGGTTCGCGGCAATCTTCCGATGTTAAAATTCGAGTGGAATAATGTGCATCGGAAGTCTATCTGGTGATTCGGAAATGCAGCATACGCTACTAAGGGCTGTGCTGCTGCAAACTATAGTCAGCTGAACATCATTTGGTATCCATCTGCCGATTCTGAGGCCGAATTCGATATGACGTTGACTAAATGATTTGGGTATAGCCTAAATCTCCTCGCTTCTGAAGGAAGCTGAAGCATGAAGCTAGCATTGGAAATCCCATTTCTATAGCAGAATACTCCCATTTCTATTGGAAATCACTGAATATGAACACGGTGACTCGATGACGTGATAGTCGACATCTACGACCTCTTGGAAGAGATGGAATTCTGACCGCCATTGCAAGAAATCGCTTCACTTCTATAGTACGTCTGAATGAAGGTCGGAGATTCAACCAGTACTACCCGTAGAAGCAACAGTAAGGACATGTCGAGTAGCAAAAATCGAGAGCAAAAAAATCTAGGTAAGTCACACGCTTATCCATCGTCTGGTTAGTATTCAAGTCAGCTCTACGATATAAAGTGAACGTAGAAAGCGTGGCGCATCCCAACCAAGAGTCGAGTAGCGGCGTCCTTCATCCCTCCATTTTCACCCATTGGTTTGCAGTACTTGTAACGCCTTATTTTTTAGCAACAGTCTTTATTGACCACCGTTGAAGGAATGGCGATTTCTCGTATGTTTCCATTTTCTGGGTATGCGCCACGCGTTCCACTTTCCGCAGTACGCTGCTGGGACAACGTAGATGCCTGCTTCTCTTACAAAATGACTTTGAAGTAGCAGGGTTTACGTCGTGTCGTTTCATTGATAGAATCGCCCTCTAGCACGAATTTGCTAACCGCTGACACAATCGAGGTTTGCTGGCTTGTGTATTCTCGGCGTGGACCCCAAATGTTGCGTGGACACTGAAGCAGCGCCTCCTGTCACTGCGCCAAATCACCAACTCTAGCCGTCCTGATGACAATCCCTTAAGGGTAGTAGACGTGAAAGCGTTCAGAATTTGGCGGTTTATTACTTTGAGGAGTGGAGCGCAATCGGAGGAGGTTCCGGATGTCACTTGCACACGCTGATACCACGTTCTTGGCTCGGATTTTCCTCCAGGCCAACCAAGCCTTCCATCCCTTCGGAGTCGCTGAATTCGTAGCGTTGAATTTTTCATTGGCAACCCAAGCCAACCCATTGTATTGGCCAAATACCCTTCCAAATTGCTTCCACTACATAAATGCCGTGGAAGCAGAGTGTGTGGCGTAAATCAAAGGGATTGCTTAACCCCTTCCTTCATTCTTTATAATTAAACTAAAAAAAGATTTTCGATAACGTTCCAGATCCTCGATTTCCTTAACTGGTAGCGCATTTACCAAAACAGCTGTTTACGCACGAACATAGAAACGTAATCATCTGGAACATTTCATCGAAATATGCAAGCAACGAAATTATGATTCGCTATGAGAAGCCGCCGTCGGCTGAACAGAATAGGGAAAAATTTCGTTTTCCATCTAGAACGTGGAGAAAACCTTGTGGTGCAAAATTATTGAATTAAAAAGTTAGCGAAACTCAAGAAGTGAACCCTAGAAGTACTGACAGCAGGGATGTGTGAGGATATCCAGCAATGGGGCGCGTGGAGCGCACTCGGAGGAGGCGCCGGCTGCCGCCTGCACCCGACACCAGGTTCCTGGTTCGGATTTCCCGCCCAGGCCAACCAAGCCTTCCATCCCTCCGGGGTCGGTGAATTGGTACCACACTTGTCTGGGAAGGATAGAGCGCTGACTTGTTCATCGGCTGGCCACCGCAAGTCATTGTTTGGCCAAATACGCATTCAACTCACCTCCACGACACCCCCTAGAAGTAGAATGCGTGGCGCATCCCAAATAGGATTGAATAACGCCGTCCTTAATCCTTTATCCTTCATCCAGCAATGAATTCTCCTGGGTTTCTTCCGCTTCGATTTCTATACGACGGAAATAAGGCGGACGGAAATTGGAGCGGCTTCTATGTATTTTACCAATTATGTAGTAACCGAAAAGTTCATCAAAATGGCAATTTGGGCTGCATCTTAGCAAATCGCTTCTTGCTTTCCAACACTGTTATAGGTCTACAAAGCTTCTTTCATTCAATAGTGTAAGACGTTCTCTAGTAATACTCGTCATTCCATTAAAGGCTATTAATTATTGCCGTATTTATTCGAGTTTTTGGTTAGGGTGAGTACCAGGAGAGTGGACTAGGTTCGCACTAGGGTGCGAAGCTGCGATTGGAGCACGTTTTTGCTTCCCAATGCGAGTATCTCCTCCAGATTTCAATTGATCATCGTGGTAATATCTGCTTTATCCAACACTTCCAAATGCTGCCTTTCTGTCGACGATTCGAGGGTATGAAGTGTTAGGGATGGGGAGGCGACTCTGGCATTCCTACTGTGGCATTCCATTACATCTTGCCCTGTGCTTTTTTTGAGGATCGCCAAACGTTGTTTCCATGACGATGTCGTGTACTCCGTCAGAGCATCCTCAGACGCTCCGCCCGTTGCAGAGTGGGCGAGGAATTGCAGTGGAATCCGGCGAGATTCCAATAAAAATTCTATTGCTGTTTTCACGAGCTATTGCTTGTTCGTCCGCTCAGGAAGTGAGGGGATGGAGCGTTAGTTAGTGGAGGATTGGTGGACGAGAATTTGGGAATAATTTACTTACTGTGAACGAAGCCTGTTTGTGCGGTAAACGGGGAGACGTAGCAATTCGGATGAAAGGAAGAATGGCCTGGCAAGAAAAAACCACTCGCTATTATTTGCTGTTGGTTTACGTTCCCGAAGATGAATATGCAAAGGTTTAATTGGTACTTGCAAAAAAATCCTTTAAAAAGGCATCGACTTTGCCCACCGACCTGTTCCTAGATTCCTTGACATACATGGGTTAGTGGTGAAGTCTGAATCGATGTGACGAGCATTCGAGAATAATTTTTTTTTACCACGAGCAAATTCTGGAGTGGTGTACCTCGATTGCACTTCTCACGACGGAACGGGGAAGTAGTGCTTCAACAAATCAAGAAAGGCTTCTAGAAGTTCCCGAGTTTTCCCAAGCTCTTAGGTATTCTTGTTCACACCGTCTCTCCCCCCTGACATCGTGTCTAAAAATTTTAAAAATTAAGGGATTTTTAGCTCACTTGTTTTGCGTGTGTCCGTCCTAATGTTGTATATATGTAATGGTAGATGCATAGTGGCATAGTCGGAGGAGGCACTCGCTGTCGTCTGCTCAGCGAAATAGGTTCTTGGTTCCAGTTTACCGATCAGGCCAACCAAGCCTTCCATCCCTCCGGGGTCAGTGATTGGTACCAGACTTGCCTGGGAAGGATGTGGCCACTGCAAGTCATCGTGGAGACCAAATACGCTCTCAAATTGCCTTCACGACAACCACCTATGTGCAGAAGAGTAGAATGCGTGGCGCATTCCAAATTTCCGTTTTGATTAGCGCCATTCTGTGTCTTCTACACTTCAGTGTAATAATCGGTTAATGTAGAAATGGCTTGAGAACTCGTTTTTAGGTGCATCATTAGTTCATTCCGAATTCAGGGCAGGTAATCCTTTCGTCTCAGATTCTCGCCTCAGTTGGTGGCACATAAGTCTGGGGAGGAAAGTACGAGTTACCCTCAATAGGTCACTTGATATGCACGCTAAACTGTTATAAATATCGGTTAAAAGTATGCATCAGGTTGGAACCTAAGTCTCGCCGTTTTTAAACATTTCGCTTTGAATTGCTCTGAAACTAATCGCATAGTTTTATATACCTTTCCAAAGAAGGGGACGATCTGCTCTATCAGAAGGTATGTCTTGCTTCTTTCCCATTTCAATTTTTGTCAAATTTTAGGCCATCAAGTTGGAAAGTCAAAAAAGAAACATGACCTTCGCCGACTGATCGTTCCCTCTGCTTTCGTTTGGGCTTTTTGAACAACCTTGTGCTTTATTCGGAAGAGGATAGTTTCTTTATAGGGACATTTGTTGGGTTTTTCGTTCATTTGATTTTCATTAATTTCCAGGGCATTCAACTGGAGTGTCCAGGACACATAAATCTTAGGATAAGGATAAAAGGATAAAGGACGGCGTTATTCAATCCTCTTTGGGATGCGCCACGCATTCTACTTCTACGGGATGTCGTGGAGGCGACATGAATGCGTATTTGGCCATACAATGACGTGGCCAGCCGATGAACAAGTCAGCGCTTTACCCTTCCCAGACAAGTCTGGTACCAATTCACCGACCCCGGAGTGATGGAAGGCTTGGTTGGCCTGGGCGGGAAATCCGAACCAGGAGCCTGGTATCGGGTGCATGCGACAGCCGGCGCCTCCTCCGACTGTGCTCCACGACATAAATCTTATTATATATAATTCGCTCAATCCGTCGGTCACGGGGAGGGGGACTGAAGCTAAGAGGTGCCTATGACAGTGCTACGTGCCAGCCGAATTTTCCTTGGGCTTAACCATGGGAGATTGCTGGCGAACTCATGTCCTTGGCGGCGGATCGTCCAAGTTTACGACATTTTGAATGGGCAACGCGTCAGTGTATGGAAAAGGATCATATGTAAAGCGCCGGGAATCAAAGGACATTCCCGGCGACATTGTCCATAGTGTGTCAGGATTCAGAAGACGTACTGAAGACGTCGCTCAACGTGCGTCAGGGTTCAGAAGACGTACTGAAGACGTCGTCCAATGTGCGTAGGGATTCAGAAGACGTGCTGGAGATGTCGTTCAACGTGCGTAGGAATCCCGAGTAAGGGAAACCAGTAGGAAGGACATCAGTGAAGAGGGGATCAACAAGGGCGACCACTAGAGGGGAGGGCAAGGAGGACCATTGTTTTCCCTTAATATCGTCCAATGTGCGTCCGGTTTCTGAAGATGGGTCACAGAGGTCGTGCCACGTGTGTCGCGGTGCAGAAGGAGTGTCGTTGCGTCGTGGCAATGTGGTGACACGTAAGCCGGAACTCAGTGTCACATGTGCGTGCTTGACTCTCACTCCGTTTCTTTGCCAGCACATAGGTAAGGAAGGGGTAAGGGGTTTTAGGGTGAAGAAGTATAAACGGGGAGGGGGGGGGAAGAGGTAGGAACAGTGACTTTGGGATTCGGAGGAGTATTATTGTCTTACAGTAAACGGTGTCGACCTGTCGACCAAGACCGATTAATTTTATTTATAATTCTGCAGATTAAGCACTTCGGATTGGGACTCTAATGATCTGCTTCTTGCCATGTAACGGGCACTTCGGAGAATAAATCGCGTACATGCGATAGAGGGTGGATGGGCTTCATAGTAGCTGTGAAGATTGTGCCCTACCATATCCCGCTGCACTAATCTATATAGCAAAACCGGTTTTTTTTTTTACTTTAACAAAGGTAAGAAGGCATAAAGAAGAAAGGATTAAGATTGGGGTTGTTCTACTCTCGGGGTTTGAGGGCGAAGTCCCCAACCAGATGTTTGGCGGCTGCTAGGCCGCTGAACGTCTGGTTATTTCTATAATTTTAAACGTCATTTTTCTCCTTCTTTAGCATTCCGCCAAATTGACAAGAATCAGTATGAACAAATAATCACAACAAACGCTTTGATAGAGCAAAACATTCTCTTTGGAACAACGTATGATACTGTTCAAAAATTAACCAAAGAGTATGGGCTGTTGGTAAAATAATTCATGCCTTCTGGACACCCTCTTTAACGCTGTGAAAATTGAAGAAAATCAAAGCGAAATAGCAACACATTTTCTTGTGAAGCAAATTATCTCCTTTGAATGGTATACAACCTTTTGAATGGTTCAAAGAAATCTAAAATGTACACAGAGAGAAAGAGCTTTCGATGAAGGTCAGTTTTTACTTACCACTTTAGTGACATAAAAATTGAACCGAAACGGAAAAGAAAAAGCGAAACTTGCTTTCTGATAGAGAAAATCATTCTTTCGAACGGCATGTAACATTCCACAAAAAGCTCTCAGCGATATTCAGAACAAAATGTTTAAAAAACGGCAGGGACTTACGATTAGTTTTCAACCCAATACAATGCGTGGCGCAATCAACAGGCTTAGATAAAACCGAAGTTTATCACTATCTTCGTTCGTTCACACATCGTTTGAATCAAAATCTTTTGCTGATAATATCTGAAAATGTCTAACAGTCGATAGCTTCAATCGAAATAGCGTGATACGTTCAAAATTGATATTTGATTGATATTGATTTTTGGTTTAATTGATTGACCTTGATTTTTTAAGGGCTAACATTTCTTTCATTCTTGTCCTTAATCTAACAAATGAAGTTGAATTCATACATAGCGTAAGTGTACGTGTTTATGCAGGAAATATTTTTCGATCCAATTCTAGATAGAAGAGTTAATACGTCAATTGAAGAATAAAGGACGATATTAATCAATCGTGTTTAGGATGCGCCACGTATTCCACTTGTAGGTTACATTGTGGAAGCATTTTGAAAGCATATTTATCCCATACAATGACTTGCGGTGACCAGCAGATGGGCAAGTCACTGTTTTACCTTTCCCAGAGCACATTTATCCCATACAATGACTTGAGGCTTCCAGCAGATGGGCAAGTCACTGTTTACCTTCCCAGAGAAGTCTGGTACCACTTCACCGACCCTGGACGATTGGAAGGCTTAGTTGGCCTAGGCGGGAAATCCAAACCAGAAACGGGTGTACACGATAGCTGGCGCCTACTCCGACTGTGTTATGAAGGGCCTGGTAGGATTTTCAATAGGCTAATGGGTACTTAGGTCAGATTTTGTGAGAGTAGTAACCTCTGTGCGGTCCCTGTAAGAAACGGACTGTGTCGATCGACCATCGACCAATTAATATCGATTGATACTACCGGTTTTGCCCACAAATGACCATTTGAGGCGGAAGTCGTGCGAATGTTGTTGCTCGAAAGGTTCTGCTAGAAGCAAAGGACAAAGCGAAAGCTCAATATTGGTGAATATCTCCGAATCCAATACATCACACCTTCCAGGATGCATTTTCTTCAGCTTATGTACGGTGTACATATATGTTCCGCTTTGAAGCATTAGTTTGATGTACTTAATGCCTTTAGGTGAAGTGCTGTTTCCGACTTTTTGTGCCGAAACTAATGGCGCTTCCGATGTGACTTCGTGTTTCTGCTAAGGCTCTCTAGTGCGTTCCAGTCCTCTAGGGCCTCGTTAGGAAAGACCAGGCAGCCTGTATTCGTAGGCGGGTGTTTTGATGTGGCCTCGGCGGCTCGTTTCGAAATGAAAATCAGTTCATTTCTGTGGCTTAGATTGATGAGGCAGGCCGTTGTTATTCCATGCTGACGCCGTCTCGGCGACGTTCTCTTCCACCTGCATAAACATTGTCTAACCTGGAGGCCATGTTGAACGAGCCATGAGGAAGGATAGGCAAGGGATTGCGTCTCATAGGCAGTACCTGAAAAGGGCTACCACCTTCCCTTGCCACTTAGCGCGGCATTTTCTAAGAAGATGCATGTAGAGCGGTAGGAAAAGGCACTACTTATGCTCTTCCGAATTGAGCGCTTTTAATTCTAAGGAATGGCACTTAAGCCGAGCGATCATAATTTTCATCTCTTCTCGGTCTTCTGATTTCACCACCTCCCGCTTAGGAACGACAAACTCCGGATTCCTCATCTGCTGGCTTTAGCAAGCCATTCCCTTCAAGTCGTGTTAAATCCCCCTTCAAAAAAAGGAGTAGAACGCGTGGCGCATTCCAAAGTTCTGGAACGCTGAACGCAATTCTGCTTAAGCGTTTGAGATACACTTTGGAATAAAAATAGATTAGATAAGATGAAGACAAAGAAATTAAGATGAGGTGAGATGAAGAGAAGGTAAGATGTTTGGTACTATGCGGGTGTTCGCCCTGGGTGGAGGCCATTCAACGACTGTAGAACACCCACGGACGGTGGCTGTTATTTAGAGGAGTAGGCAGAGCGCTCTTGTGCTCGATCAATACCTACGGAATTAATGGTGCCTGACGAGGGGTTATGATTGGCTGTCGCCACCCTCATACACACCCCGGGCAAACGCTCGTACAGAACGGCTTTTGCAAATTGTCGTAAAAGAATTAAAGAGGCAGTCACTTCGTGGATATAAGTTATCTTGAACATACAGTAATAATTCGAACGACCAATTACATCAGCATTTATTTACTTATTTGAATGTCTATCTATCTATCTATCTATCTATCTATCTATCTATCTATCTATCTATCTATCTATCTATCTATCTATCTATCTATCTATCTATCTATCTATCTATCTATCTATCTATCTATCTATCTATCTATCTATCTATCTATCTATCTATCTATCTATCTATCTATCTATCTATCTATCTATCTATCTATCTGGTACAAGTCTGGTACCAATTCACCGACCCCGGAGGGATGGAAGGCTTGGTTGGCCTGGGCGGGTTCGGATTTCCCGCCCAGGCCAACCAAGCCTTCCATCCCTCCGGGGTCGGTGAATTGGTACCAGACTTGTCTGGGAAGGATAAGGCGCTGACTTGTTCATCGGGTGGCCACCGCAAGTCATTGTATGGCCAAATACGCATTCATGTCGCCTCCACGACATCCCGTAGAAGTAGAATGCGCTGGCGCATCCCAGAAGGGATTGAGTAACGCCGTCCTTTATCCTTATCCTTATCTATCTATCTATCTATCTATCTATCTATCTATCTATCTATCTATCTATCTATCTATCTATCTATCTATCTATCTATCTATCTATCTATCTATCTATCTATCTATCAGCCTGATGTGTTCATTATTTGTAAACAACGACGATTAGGCGTACTCCCTCGTTTCCATTCTTCCGCGATTCGTTCTGCTCCTAGTTCCACTGGGGTGCGCCATGCATCCTACTTCAAAAGTGTAATGGAAAACCTGTTTGGCCTGCAGAATATTATAAGGTAATAGCTCGTTGGTCAACTCCATCATCTGCCTCTCCTAGACATATCCTGTATTAATCCGCAGACTCCACCGTTATCTATCTATCTATCTGGACGGCTTGGTAGCTTCAGGATCAAGGTTTGGTCACTTTGACAGGTTCTGGGTGCCATTCGAGATCAGCGCCTGGTGCCGACTGCGCTACATGCACGTATGCTTATCTGCGCTTTGTATTCGATTACTGGAAGCCTTTATCTAGTCTCTGTGTACGTAGAAAGGCGATATTTTCTAAAAGTTGTCACCGTTTGTGCAGGGACTGCACGTCTTCTGAAGTTGTCTTCCTCTGACTAGATGAAGGTGCAAGTTCTCTGCGCTATGCTAAGGTTGTTGCAGAGATACCAGGTATTTCTTTCTTCTCTATTACAGATAGAGGATTCAGCACAAGATAAAAGTATCGACATTCTGAAGACACTCTTATAAGCCAGAATAGGTCTTCGCTCTGAGATTCATATTTGCGACGATAGCACATCTTGGATGACCTCCCAATCATTCCGAAGGCAGCAGGTCAGCTTGGTGAAAGAGTCCCCAGACGTATCAGTATCGAATTCAGTGGCAGAACCGTTTCCGATTCCCAGAAAACCATCCAGCTCAACGCCGTTCGCAGTTCCCAGAGGACAAGTGCAAGTGTTCTCCTTCCTTATTGCACGGCTCGCAGTAAAGTGCCCCAATTGTAGGAAACGATGGAAAATTTCCATCGTTTGCCAAGGGCAACGCAATTATCCTTCCTATCCGCTATGACGTCCCCATTGGAAATTTTTTGAAGGTGGTCTCACTTGCAGAGCATTGCGTTTTTGTAGGTCCGAAGGTTCTCCAATCTCTCTAGGAAGCATTATTTCAAGACATGGCTGGCTTAAGCATGATTTTTTACCTCTTTCGCAACTCAGCAATATAATAATCGATATCGATCATGCGCTCGTCTTGATCGATAACGGCGAATTTGTTATTGCTGCACCATGCGGCAACTATGAACTGCGCCCTACGTCTCTAGTGTAACTCCCCATACTTGATATGGAGTTGTTTAGACCATAAGATATCCACTGCTTCAAAACTGTTGAACTATTGGCTTACTTTCCCAATTTGTTTACTCAAAAATAATTATATAAAGACAATTATCGAATCGTTTCGCAGCTACCTTCTACTGAACTTGGACTTGGATTTTCCCTAGTGGATTATCAGTGACACGGGGAGATACTGCACAAAAATGGTAACCTAGAAAATGTAATAAAGCTCAGGTATAAAAGGCCGAACTTTACACACAACGTACACTCGAGTAAGTAGGAGACTACCTCAAACGTGGGTAATTAAACCAAAGGTCAGAAAAAAATTGTTTCATTGGAATGCGCCATACATCCCATTTTGCCGAAAAAATGTGAATATGCCCGCTTTTTCTATGGTTTATGATTTGCAACAGCTGAAAGGCTCTGAATTGTTACAAGCTTTCCTTGGCCTGACCTGACCGCGGAGTCGAACCTGATCGATTTTTGCGCGAGAGCCTCTAGTAGTCTCTTCTCTCCCCTCCCTCAGCGCGTAGGAACAAGAACACTGGTTAGGTTTTCGTCTCAAAGCCGATGAAATTATCGATTTGCTGCTAATCTTGTGTAGGCTGTCTACCATATTCATGTGAATTCTTCCTGTCCTCCTTCGAGGCGGCAAAAGCCGACGTAGATCGATAGAATCAATACTGACGGGTGGATATTCTGTTCTTATTTGCGATGCCTGTGCGGTGTCCACGTCTGTCTCGTCAAATCGGTTAGTGATCAGTTGGTTGATCTCACAACCGTCAAAGTGAAGTCTAGGGAGCGGTCATTGATTTTGCGCGGAGAGACAAAAGGACAAACGGACAGAAGTTAGAACGTGGTACGCCTTTTTTTCATAATTTCAGAAGTTTTTCATTGGAGCACTACCCTTGTTCCTTCCGTGTCTTCCACCAGTCATTTACGTACTGATATTAACTCCTAGAACAGTGTACAGACTTCTGTCTTCAGAATTGTACTCTGTAGGCCATTTCTGAGGGATTGAAGGCGTCAGATCAGACCCCTTCCCCGTCGAAGAGTGGAACTTGTAGTAGCTTTTAAGGAAGTGAAGTGGATACACAGCGCTCGCAAACAGCGTTGTTTACCGCAGATTGTAGCGCTGGATGCTACAATTTTGGAGCTTTTCTGAATGCTAAACCTTCTCGGTGCCTTCTGACCGTTGCAGATGCTGTTCTGTCGTTCGACTGGCTTGAGACTAAGAATTTCAAAAAAAAAACACCTGAAAGATGCTTCTGAAGCCACCTAGGAAATTCTGGACCCCAAGTTTCCTCCGAGAACTGTTTGTCATCTATGTGGCCACCATCCTATGTAGTTCACGGCTACGACTTCTATGCCAACGAATCTTCCGGCCGTCCGTGGTTATTTCCCCGATCCACTCCCACGGCTCTAGGATTGCCAGCCTCAGCGACCGCCACTGGGGTTTTTGCCGGCTCAAAGGGACTCGCAATCTCCAACTGCTCCGAGCCCGACAAGTCGTCGTCGTTCTGTCCGTCGAGCAGAGAACAAAGGTCTCGTCCATCAGACGATGGCAGTGACGGACACCCGTCTCCTCTGAGAATAAACGACACGACAGACAGCGTTCGAGGTTGGAATTTCAAGGACGGGCTGTCATTTGGCCCTTCGCCACACCGGATTCAACTCCAGATTATCACGTTTAGGGTCTACTGTTCTTCGCGAATATGTAGATATGGCAGCCATGTTGCTTACCGTACTGCTTTATTTCCAGTGGATTGCCAATTCAGGGTGAGGCACCTGAATGCTGATGATGACCCCTGTACGGTGGGGTCGTAGAATCAATGGTAAAGGGTGTCGCTTCGTGTCAAACATGCTGCCGACTCTCACCTCATTTCCATTTGCTGGTCTTGCCCAGTAATCACTTCTAATTGGATTTTCATTTCTTAGACGCGGCGTGTGGCAGCGCAGTTGGAGAAGGCGCTGGCTGTCGGTGCACTCCGATTCCAGCTTCCTGGTTCGGATTTCACGCCCAGTCCAATCAAGCTTTCCAGCTATGCCCTTTTCACGTCGAATTAGACGCTTCTCAAATCAAATTGGCCACTCTTCTGAACTAGCCTAAGACTTTGCAAACCAATGCGAACTCTTCCAAATTTAAGTGGCCTCTTCTTCATTGAACTAAAGACTCTCCAAAAAGGTTTTTTAATTTTTTTCAGAGAAAATTTCAGTATAACTTTCCTTTAAGTTTCCTTGAACTCGTCTACCCAATATGAACACACTGTTTCAAATTCTATAAACTTTTTATTTTTCGAGGAAAACTAGTGGTTTAAGGCATGTTTTAAAGGGCAGGAAGGCGGCCATTTTTAGTGGCAAAATTTTTTTGTTCGATTGACGGCCGAATTTCTGTTTGCATGGAGTATGACACCTGTCAACGATGCATCAAAAACAGTTGTAAAGAACACTCTCACTTTAATGGTTCATGTAAGTGCCATTTACACTATCAACCAAATAAAAGTTGCGGCGAACTTTTGAGTGCATGGTGCGGTCTGTTTTTTAATGCACTACATATATTCTTGCTTCTCTGCTGCGCTTTACGACAAATTTTGATGTATTATTTTTTCTCTAAAAACAAAAATGTTATAAAACTATTACACTTATTTGGGAGATAAACTAAAAAAAAGTTATACCAAATTTTCCTTGAACAAAAAATTATTCCAAACATCTTATTAAATCGATAGATCAACCTGCCTGAGGGCCGTTTTGATTTGGAAGACTTCGCTTTGATTTCAAAAGTCTTAAGGGAGTTTGAAAGGGTGTCCAAATGGTTTTGAAAAGTGCTCTATTCGATGTGAATGAAGTGAATGTGTTAAGAGATGTACTAGAATGCGGAAACCTGCATTTAGAATGCGTGATCACCTCTCCTAATCAGATATTCTGAATAAGTGGTTATAGTTCTTAGGTCGTCCTGAAAAGTACAAAAAAGTGTAATGTATTCATAATTCTCGTCGTCTTCTGAGTTTGCCGGGTCCTAACAAGAAGATGTTCCTTTGGCGAATTCTGCACCTTATCAGGCCGTCTGTTTCTTTGCGGATTCTACATCTCATCTGGCTCCCTGTTTTCTTCGAACGTACGACCAACCTAGAGCTGATACGCTGATGACGTCCTTCGACTACCTGTTGACTTATCGTTAGTCGGTTCTGCCTCATCAACGCCTTCGGTGGTCTACAACCCTCCGCGCCTTGTCGCCGAAGCCCAGACAGATGACCTCGATGCTTCTGGGTCTCCAAGCGAGCTCTCCGGCTTCAGAAAGACATCTTCAATTGCGCAAAGCCTCTCTTCTAACCACTCTGTCGTGGCCGTTCGGCTTGTTGTTGAGGACAAATCCAATTCGGCCTTCGAAAATCCTCTCATCCATTGGTCGCCGACCGCATCAGTGGCGGCCAGCGTGTCTGGATTAGTGCCAGCTTCTCCGGCTGAATCAACCATCCTCATCCGTCAGCTGTGTGTCTGGCTGGTGATCATGACATGGTAAGGGACCATCCCTGTGCTATCAGCTGTTGTATCCTATGGAACACAGTCATTCTTTTAGTAGAACTATTGACAGAACCGCGTGTGGCTGTAACAATAAAAGTACAGTGAATTCCACTATTGTCAGAGCTTTTTTGACGTTCTGATCGAACAACAAAGCGAAATATATTTGATTATTCAGTCCATTTTGACGTGGATTCGCCGCGGGTTTACTAGGCTATCCATGTAGCTACGGCTTTTTGGTTCGTAGAGTTGCTATTTCTTCATCTTCAGAACTTTTTGGGATGCGCCACGCATTCTACTTTTGCTCTATCGTGGTGACTACAACCCATCGGGCAAAAGTGACCGCGGATGACCTTGCGCAGCTGGGCTACGTTCACATGCCTCACCCACGCCGGACATCTCTCCATGCGGCTACCACTACTTCTTGAGCCTATAGGACTTCATGGTTGGAAGGAACACAAGAACCTAAGCAGTCCTTGACAACCATATCGAGCAGTTGATCAACACCAGGCCCAAGCAGTTCTGGAAGGATGGGATCAGGAAGTTGGCTGAGCGACGGCAGCAAGATCATTGACCTTAAGGGCGAATGCATTCCTCAGCACCGTTGAGTCGTAATTGAGTTATAAAGAGATGAAGAAATTTGTTGAATTTGTCTCATTACTATTGGCTCACCCTAATACTACCATGTGTGCAGTGTAGGCCAGCGCGTTTTCTTTCACAATGATTTTTTGGTGGGAAAACCGACGAGCAAGTCACTCATCCTTTTGGTTATATCCTTTTGATAAAACCAAAGGAAGAGATGGAAGGCTCCTGGTTGATGTAGGTGGAGCCCCGGCATTGCACCAATTTGGGATGCAAGTGATAGTGGGCGCCCTTTCGGGATGTGCTATTAGGTTGGAAAAAAGTCTTTTCATTTTATTCAAAGATTTATTACTTCACAACTACAAAGTCAAATCAATTGAGATAAACTCTATTTTGTTCCGCTACACTTCTCCAAAGATTGGGTAATTTTCCAGTTCCTCTCGCTTAAAAGACCGCAGTTCTGGAGTCGAACCATTGCTGAATCCAATTTTTGAGGTCTTCATCTGCTTCAAAATATTTCTTTCCAATTTCTTGCTTGAGAGCACGGAAGAAATGGTAGTGGGTAGGGGCGAGGTCAGGGCTATACGGTGGATGTAACATTACCTCCCAGCCTAGCTCCCTCATTATTTCTCTTGTGAGTTTTGCAACATGTAGTTTTGCATCGTCATGCAGGATCATCACCTTCGACTTCTCCAGCCTGTTTTCTTAGAGAGTTGCGACGACTTTGTGGAGTTGGCCGCAGTATGTGACAGCAGTAAGTGTCTCTCCACTTCTAAGAGTTTCCCAGTAAATCACTCCTCTGATATCCCCCAAACACTCAAGAGAATCTTCCTTTCGTGAACATTGGGCTTGAGATCAGACTTAGGGCTCTCTCCCTTTTGTACCCATTGCCTTTTCCTCGGAAGTTGGCACACAGAACCCAGGACTCTTCGCCTGTCACAATCCGCGGAAGAAACGATTTTCTTCCTTACCTGGACAGAAGAGAAGCAGCGATGGAGAGCCGTCGACCTTTCTGAGTGTCTGACAGGGCATGTGGAATCCAAGCTCCAAATTTCCATGAAAGCCAAGATTCTTCAGATGGATTCCTACTATCCTATGAGACACTTCGAGCTTCTCTGCCAGCTGACGTGTCGTCTGCCTACTATCGGTACGAAGAAGATGGAGTAGTTCTGTGTCGTCCAATTCAGTTGGCCTTCCTGACCATGCTTTGCCCTCAGTGAATAATCTCCCTTTAAAGACTTTTCGAACCACCCGTAACAGGCGCGATGAGTAGCAGATCCCATGCCATATATATGGTTAATTTGGTCTGCTGCCTGAAGTGCTGTGGATTCTTTAATGAATTCATGAAGAATGCCGTGCTGAAAATGGCCATGAGGTAGATCTGGCATTGAGTCCGGAAGATTGGATGGATAACGAATTACGAGAAGAGTCTTAACCTGTGTTCGTGTGCGAACGGTAAACAAGTGTGATAGGATTACGAAATCAGCAATCAACATTGGCTAGTGCGTTTACAAGGGGAAGGGTAAAAAAAATTTCGAAGTGTGAAAAGACTTTTTTTCCAACCTAATATATGCGCTTACCGTGGAAGAACCTAATTACACTAATTTCTGTGTGCTTTGAATTAAAAAAAACGTGGCTAAGAACTCTCTTCAGTATGCTTGGAGGGTGACACAAGGCTTCCCGCGTAAGCCCTTTTGTAGCTTTTCGCTTTTTGTGTGCGACAATTTTTGCATTTGTAGAGAGAGAACACGATTTGTTCAGTTTGTTCGAGGTGGGAACAATCGGAGTTTTCTATGTTTGAATGTATTTTATTTCATTTTACACACTTTGCTCTCTGCAGCCCACGTCTTGCAAAGCTGCTTAGTCTCCCTTTCCATCACCAACTCTTAATCATTAGCGTGTATGTATATGCATGGCGTATTCTAAACCGAAAATTTGCCAATAATATAATATTATCCAAAACTGACACATAAAACTTAAGCTATTCTTATGTGGTTCGATTTTGGTGTTGTTCGCTATTCTATAAGCTGTCGCTGGATTCGTTCTCTATTTTCTTGTTTTATTCACAATTTATGAACTGCTTTTGCTACTGGATGGCGCTTCGCCTAGAAATAATATAATATCAGCCGATGTCAGTTAGCCAGTAATACTATTTACCTGTTTTAGAGCATGTTCACGGGCAAAGAAAGCCCCGTGATTCGTGGTGTCAATGCTGACGAAAAATCGATAATATCAATCGATATTTATTGACGGATCGATAATGTTTACTTGTTTTGAGGCATCTCTGGCCATCTAACGTATTTGCATGATGCCCGCCTTCAACTATTGACCCTCTGCAATTTCTGATAGTGCCATTAGGGATGTTTAGCCCCGGGGCAGACATAACTCCAACGCCGCGCGAACTCCCCTGGCGTCGCGCACGGCGCGCGACTAAATTGGACCAGTTGTCGCGGTCCGATTGCTTCCGACAGGGACGGCTATTGACTCGCGCTGGAGTGCCGGCGACGTCGAAGAAGGAAGGAGACGGGAGATGAGGATGAGACAATGTTCGGGAGGAATCAGACTTAATCTGTTTCAAATGAGAAGGGGAATGCTCAAGGATCTGGTGAGAGAAAATAGGTACAAGAACTGGGACGAGATTACCAACTAGAACTTTCGGAAGCAAATGCTTGTACGTTTCTATTGGGCGGAGGGGAAGGAGATGAGCACACTAATCTACAGCTTTTCCCTTAACTCTAACTTTACGCTACACTTGAACGTCACCAACTCAGTTGTCATAGTTCACGTGTTGGCAAGCACCCCCTTAAGCGGCTTTCACACTGTCGTTGGTGCTGCTGCAGCAATAAGCAACGAAAAAGGGGTGGAGTTCGATGCTTGCTGCAGCCGCAACGTGTGAGATAAGATAATGAGATAAGACCTGTGATATGCCTCTGTTGACGAACACCAGCAACAAGAAATGATGGAATGAGAAATGGCGATCATTCCTTGTTGCTGAGGCCGCACAGCCGATGCCGCTGTTGCTGATGCAGGGTTGCGGCAACAGCAGTGTGAAAGCCTCCTCAGCAACAAGGAATGATGGCGATCATTCCACGTTGCTGAGGCCGCGCAACCGTTGTGCAACCGATGCCGGTGTTGCTTATGCAGGATTCCGGCAACAGAGATGTGAAAGCCCCCCTCGTTGCTGCTGTTGCTCCTCTGCGTCTTTGCGGTATGCTTCATCATTACGGCATCGGTTGCGCAACAGCAACAACGGCAGTGAGAAAGCCGCTTTACTTCTCCAATCGACAAGCAGAGGGAGAGGTATTCTACTGCTTCTTTTTTCTTCTCAGCGCCTCCACCAAGAGTTCCTCTTCCATTCCATTTGCGGCTCCCTGTGGTAAAAAAACTAGTCGTGGAGCTCAAACACTGGCAAAATCTCGTGCTCCGCGGCTAACCACGCGCACGTCACCGACGTCCGCGTTTCAGCGTCGCGACGTCACATGCGGCTAGCGCGCGGCGTCGCTTTGGAGTTACGTCCTGGAGCCGTATAGCCCACCTATCGGCCATTAATTTTGCGTAGTCGGGTGGACAGACGAACAAACTACATCGTTAAGAGTTTTTCATCAAATACGATCTATTTATTGAGTAGTCCGCAATTGCTAAGAACTTCATGTTTGCATGTCTCTTGGTAGCACCTTCAACTATTGACCTTCTGCAATTACTGATAGCGCCATTTGGGAGGATGTATAGTCGATTGTTTACATAGTACAGCCACTGCTATAAAAATTTCTGAAGATTAAACAACTTGATATTATCTAGTCAGAAGTATTCCTTATTTAACAATTTCAAAGTTTTTTTTCGTTATAGGCTTTAGTGTCTCTAAATATTCTCACATTACTATGCTATTTTTAATTATTTAATATAATAATATCTTTAATTTAAAAAAAATGTTTTCAATAATATGTTATTTTATTGTTTGCGAGTAAATATTATTTAGTTATGATATTTTCAGAATTTTTTTTTCATATTTTCAGAGATTTTTTTTAGTAAAATTTTCACAGCTTTCATGTTGAGATTGTTGTACTATCTTTATTCAGCAGGTTTTGTCCTTTTCGAAACAATTGGTGACTAGAGGGTATCAGGGTTCAGCTCGGTTATTGTCGATAGCGTTTAGTCTTTTTTCTTTGTAAAAATAGAGCGGTAGACGAGCAATATAGCCTTTATGACCCTCTGACAAGGCTATATGTGTGCCAATTTCTCCCCCAGTGCGAAGTCTAATAGCCAGCCGCTCATGGAGCTTTTCGGGGATGCTGTCCAGGGGTCCTCGGGATTGTTTTTAGCGTGTCCGTCGATGTTGTCGCGTCGTTTATTCGGTTACACCGGAAGCGAATGCATTATGTAGAGGATGTTGATGTTAGTGTTTACATTAGGCGCTGTGTCGCGGACCTCCCGCCGGCACCCTTTCGGCTTCGTGCTCTTGTCCGTCTCATCTGCTGGTCAGCTTCTTACGGGATGTCTGCCTTCGAAGGAGGAGTGTAGCGTCGCCTTGCCATTCCGTTGCTAGACCACCGCTGAGCCAGTACCTAGAGGTTGAGGCGCGTTAATGAGCTTTTCAGTAATTGGAATGCCCCTAATCCCTCTGCAATGTCGCCCTAAGTGCCCGCAGGAGCACGTGTTCTGATTAGGCTTTCCTTGTCTTGGACCCCTCGTAATAATGGACTTCTGGGTCTCTTCTGGATAGGTCGGCTATCTATTGCGAATCATCTTTTTCTTTGTCAACTCTTCCTAACCTGAATCACTAAAGGCACGCTAACTATGTATTCAATTTTTCACACCGTTATCGCATAGATGCTGAAGGCATGGCGCATCCCCAGTCATTGAGTTACTCCCTCATGTTCTTTGAGTAGGCTTGTTCGAAAATGGGCGCTGATGATGAGTTGTGAGTGCTCCCGTCTTTTTAACTAAAAATCACCTGTATCATCCGCGGTTCCGCTGATTATCGAACGCTTTGACGTCTACATTGATCTCTGTGGCGTGCCAGAGTGCTCCAGTGGATCCTCCTCGCTCGAGGGACACGAAGAGCGTCATAGCGGTCGTTCAGGGCTTTCACGAAGAAGTCCGACCAGCGCGCTGGTGGGCGTCCTGGTGTTCTCTTGACATCCCGCGGAATCCAGTCGGTGACGGCACTCGTCCAGCCGGTGTCTGCGAAGCGCATTACGTGGCCGGCCCACCTAATTTTCGACAACTTGGCCCACGCGACAGCGTCTCTGCTCTTCGAACGTCGACGAAGCTCGGAACTCCGGAGACCTTCTCTCACTAGCGTGAGTCGTGTCACTCCGAGCATCGTCCTATCGATTCCACGCTGCTCGACCCTGATCGCGTGTTATTTTGCTTTCGTATAGCCCAGCTCTCTGAGGCGTATCTTACCTGAAACAATACAAAAAAATAACTTTTTGAACGAAATATAAAAAAAATGAAATTTGATTAAATGAATAAATGAATAATTTGATTGTTCTATACAAATCCTCCCTCGCTTTTGCTTTTAATATCAGTTTATCCTCCATCCTGATCAAAAGAAAATGTGACAATTTCTGACAAGCGGTTAGCGTGTGGTTTCTCGCGAAAGAGTTTGTTTTAAAGAATAGCGGAAAACGGGGAGCTCAAAAGCGGAAGGCCAAGATTTCCTATTAAAAGTAGGTTCAACAGACGTTACGTCAAAGCTTTCGTTCGTCAAACAACATTAAAAATATAAGTCCGGACGCATTTCTGAGAGTTGTTGTAAACGGCGACGATGACGGGTCGCCACGCCACCGACGGGTTGCGGAAGTACAAGGTGTCTCAAAAAATGTATACACTGTTCGAAAGGTCCTTGCTCACACTGAATGCGCTAAAATATTGAGAGCTCATATGAAAGTTTAAGAAAGTATAAAATTTATGATATATGAGGGGAATGGAATTCTGTGGAGTGTAAGTAGTTGGTCAAGATTGCGCCATACACTCCTCTGAAATTTTGCATTTCACACTCGATTGGTTGTGTTTCGCCTGACTTTATATAATTTCTTCATTAAGTTGCTACATATATTTATTGTGTTTTTAAGGTTCAAAACTTAGAACACACTAGGGATTACAAAAAATGCAGGGTATTCTAAAAAATGCAGGTACTATTTGAAAGGTTCTGACATTGCTGCTGGTGAATCTTTTGAAGATTTTTGAGGCTCATATAAAAGCGTAGGGTTACGAGATTTTTGTGGCGTGTGAATAGTCAAGATTGCGCCAGGCCACCGCCTAAAACCTTGCATTTAAGACTCGATTGATTGTGCATGGGCGAATGCTTGTTGCAATCTTGTTAATACTTGACCAGGTTTTCTTGTGCTGTGCTTCTTTTAGCGTTTAGAACTTGAAAATCAAGTGGAAGACACGAGACATGTGAGTTTATTGATTTCACAATTTAAATATGAGCAGCAGCCCCATTTTACAAGACGGATTCAGTGGACGAACGAAGCAACATTTAAGCTGAATGGAGAGGTTAATTAGCATAACTGCAGCTACTGAGCGGGCATAACTGCAGCTACTGAGCGACAGAAAACGTTAAAAGAAGCACAGCGGCTAAGCTGGCAAAGATTGTAACTAGCATTCAGCCAATGCGCAATCAATCGAGTCTAAAATGCAACGTTTCAGGCGGGCATGGCGCAATCTTAACTATTTGCACACCACAGAGATCTCGTTACCCTGCGCTTTCATCTGAGTCTCAAACGTCTTCAAATGCTTTACTAGCAGCAATGTTAGAACGTGTTAAATAGTACCTGCATTTTTTTAGGATGGCCTGCATTTTTCGCAAGCTGTAGTGTGTTTTTAGGTTTTAATCTTTAAAAGAGGCACAAACTAATCAATACGGCCCCTCTAAAAAGTAATTACAACAAGTATTCGAGCGAAACACAATCAATCGAGTGTAAAACGCAAAATTTCAGACGAGTGCATGGCGCACTCCATACCGCTCATATATCATAAAATTTCCACTTTTCAAGCTTCTATATGAGCCCTCAACGTCTTTGGCGCATTCAGTGTGAGCAAAATTATCATATTTCAAACACTGTGTACATTTTTTAGACACCCTGTATAAAATGTATATGCCTAAGTATATCACAATTCCGTCAAATGCGGTGTGCTTCGGCGATGTACAAAATCGATTTTCTGAAATTGGTCGATATTGATACCGTTCGATGAGCTCTTCGAGCTGTTTGGTTTGGTTGGGAATTTCCGATAAAACTCCTCAAACGGTCACCCTACAGGCTGCGGCGCCCACTCGATTGATAGGTCTTCTTCTGTGTGCATTGTTTACGGCGCACTCCAAAGACAAGCTGGACAGTCTTAGAACAATTTCTGATTGTGGCAGCTAGGAATTTCCGGTAAATCTCCTCAAACGGTCACTCTACAATCTGTTGCTTGCTCTAGAGGTTGTCTCGCCCACTCGATTGATTGTGTCGGGCTTATATGCACTGTTCAACTCTACTGAGATTTACATGTCAAAAGATAGAGCTTGAGCTGCTGAGCACAAATATATGCTTATTTTCACAAGTACTTGATTTTTTCAAAAGTTGTTTAAAAAAGCCGCTTTTGAATGCTCCGGTCGGATGGCTTCTCCACGGCTTTCGTGCACTCCGTTCTCCGACTGTTTTTAATCGGTGAAACTGCTTGGGCTTGCGCTCGCTTTCGTGTATTCATCGCTTTCCAAACCGTTGACGGAAAGGTCCTTCTTTCGACTACTGCAGTGATCACTCGGCCATAATATTATGTTTAATTGATTTTGAATTTATTTACGGAAATCTCATTGAAGATTCACATGAATTGTCATCAGCACAGGCTTTCAAAAGTTTGACTGGATTCTCCAAAAGTGTTCTTCACATTTACTTGAACAGGTGGCTGAAATTGGATGGATTAACGTCAGCATCTCAAGGCTTTCCTTCTAGGACTTCTTGCTCGAATGTCCAGCTATAGCTTTTTGAGTGTTCTTCAATCCTCACCAGCTGGGTGCTTCACTCCGAAAGCCTTATCAGGCTTTCTGGCTTCCTGCACGCTGTGCCTGATGGTGGGCTCACGAAAGCCGAAAACAACAGGCCCAGTGCTTCCCTGCTGTGTCCAAGTGCTTCCAGCATTCCCTCGCAGTCTAGTGCTCGCTACCCAGCTCTTTGAGCCGCTCCAGATTGCACCCAAAGCACATCGGTCCTAATTACGTTGGGGGAGCGAGCAGCGTAGCTTAACGAGACGAAACAGCGGCCGATTTTTCGGTGTCTCAACTACGAGCAAGTCATCTCTGGTGCTTTTCAGCTTAAGGCTTCGGGAGCTTATGACCCATATGTGGGCTGTGGACAGACTGAGGCAGAAGGCGTATAGCGATCTTTACGTTGGCGTTTTAAAGGGCACTACAGTTTCTTGTGTGTATGGAGAGGTCGCTAAGAAGTGTTCAAAAATTCTGCCTCGGGCAGGACTCGAACCCTGAAACGTATATCGATGTCTTCCCATATAAGGAGTCCTACTGCTAGCTGCTCTTGATACGCAGTTACTGCGAAGGGTCTGCTCTGAATCCAAACGTACTTTCTTGACAAATTTTGCGTTGCTGAGAGGCTTCTATACTTCTATGTAGATTGAAGGCTCTTCTTTGGTGAGGTACTTGTTGGGTTTTTGTCCTAATCGCTTGGGTCATATCTCAGTGTCTTTGAGGGAGCCAAAGCGGTTGCGTATGATCCTAGAGGTTGCGTAATAAAAGATAAAGGACACAAAGTCTGCTTTAATCAAAATCTCCAAGGGGGTGCGCTGCGCATCCTACAGGTTTGATACAGTGGCTTGCAGTGGTCATCCGGTAAGCATTCCAGGGTTTATCCTTCCCAGACAATTTAGGAACCAATTACACACTGAAGGATGGAAGGTTTAGTTGACCTGAGTGAGAAATCCGAACCAAGAACCCTGATTTGGAGTGCAGACGACAGCCGCGTCTCCTCCGACTGCACTACCGCGCGCCCAAGGAACCATGCACGGCATTAAACATGGAGGGATATTACTTCTCTAACTGGTAAATTAGGTTTCGGCATTTAAAACTAGACATAGGTGAGTGAAGGCGACTTTTTTTCGACTTATTTATTTATTTATTTATTTGTGGCCTAAATCCATGCCTACCATAAACGATGTTAAAAAGATGAGAACCTTAAAAACGCTTCTAGCACAGACACAACAATCATTGTTAAACAGTTCATAAGCATAATAACACGGTCGAGTTGATGCTGCTCGAGTCCATAGGGATGAGCCGTGCTCTCAACTTCTATGCGGACATTGTGAGGTGATGTTGAGACTAGCCGCCAATGTTGGAGTGCCATGCTCTCAAAGCCAGCGAGCAATACGTGAAGTAAATAGATTGGTAGCCGGTGCAGTTAACGCTTTGATTGACTAGCCCCTCCTATGCTGCCCCCACCCCGCGCACGTTTACACCTGATCGGGCAAAAACCCGATATGTACCCTCGCTGTTTTCGGAAAGAGGAACGCAGCTCCGTTCTCTATTTTTAACGTGAAAATTCAAATGTCTTGGCCATAAATGTGTTGACGTGGTGGACTGCGGCTTCTGTTTACGTCCGGTCCCATCTTCTGACTGCTGAATTTGTCTGATTCATGTTGAGGCGAGCGTTGCTGGCACCTCAATGCATCAGTTTGCGTCTTTCGGTTCAACGAGTTTTTCGTTCTTTTCAAAAATTCTCACGACCTCTGAAAACGACGCCCGTTATGCATGTGAATTCTAAGCAATTATGATGCATGTAACGGCCTTTTATGGCATCGTTAGTCATTCAACCATCTCACGCTCTCGAAAAAGCACGTTTAGCGCAACCATATCGAATTCGATCCAACACCTTTCGCCTGTCATAGCCGAAGCCAAAGTGCTTGAACTCTACATGATTTTACTTTTCGCAAGTCCTTTGGTTCCTAGTTGGCCTATTTTTATAATTATATGGTTGTAGTGGGCGCACCGTAGCGCAACCGGAGAATGTGCTTACGGCCGGGCGCACCCAATTCCAGGTCTTTGGTTCGTATTTGCGCTCAAGCCGAGCAAGCCTTCCAATTTTTGTAATCGATGAATTTATTCACCTGTATCACCTGTATCACCTGTCGTCCCGTTGATCATCGACTTGCTCGAGCGGGCGCCAGCAGCGTCTCCATTCGTCCCTGTCGCGTGCCAGAGTGGTCCAATGGATCCTCCTCGCTCGAGGGACACGAAGAGCGTCATATCGGTCGTTCAGGGCTTTCACGAAGAAGTCCGACCAACGCGTTGGTGGGCGTCCTGGTGTTCTTTTGACATCCCGCGGAATCCAGTCTGTGACGGCTCTCGTCCAGCGGGTGTCTGCGAATCGCATTACGTGGCCGGCCCACCTAATTTTCGACGACTTGGCCCATGCGACAGCGTCTCTGATCTTCGAACGTCGGCGAAGCTCGGAACTCCGGAGGCCTTCTCTCACTTGCGTGAGTCGTGTCACTCCGAGCATCGTCCTCTCGATTCCACGCTGCGCGACGCTGATCGCGTGTTCATCCTGCTTTCGTATAGCCCAGGTCTCTGAGGCGTATGTTAGGGCAGGAAGAACAGTGGAGTCGAATAGGTGGGCACGGAGTCGGACGTTCTTCGTTTTCTTCACGACTTCTTCGACGCTCTTGAAAGCTCCCCAAGCCGCTCGTTTCCTCCTGCTCAGCTCTGGTGCTAGGTCGTTGGCCATGTTGACTTCGCGACCCAGATACACATAGCTGGAGCATTCGGAGATGTTCGTTCCGTTGAGCGAGAATGGGGCATCAGAAACCCATCCGTTCTTCATGAACATCGTCTTCGTAAGATTCAGCTGCAGTCCAACGCTTCCACATACACGATCGAAGTCGGCCAGCATTCGCTCCGCCTGAGTGATGCTCGGTGTTATGAGCACGATGTCGTCAGCGAAGCGAAGATGGTGCAGTTGCCGGCCGTCGACCTTCACTCCCATGTCATCCCATTCTAGTTCGCGCATGACGTTTTCGAGGGTGGCGCTGAAGAGCTTCGGGGATATGGTATCCCCTTGTCGAACCCCTCTCTTCACGTCAATGACGACGTCGTTGTAGAATGGTGAGATCTTGGTCGTGAATCCACTGTACAGCTCTCCAAGGACTCTGATGTACTGAGTAGGAACGCCCTGGGTGAGCAGGGCTTCCATAACCGCTTCAGTCTCGACGGAGTCGAATGCCTTCTTCAGGTCAATGAACGTAAGGCACAGCGGCAGCTTGTACTCTCGCGACACTTCGATGAGCTTCGTAATGGTGTGTATGTGGTCGATCGTGCTGAATCCTCTCCGAAATCCTGCTTGTTCGCATGGCTGTCCTTCGTCCAGCGTTCTACTAATCCTATTCAGGATGACTCGAGTGAACAGCTTGTAGACTACGGACAGCAGGCAGATCGGGCGATAGTTGCCAATGTCGTGCACGTCTCCCTTCTTGTACAGCAAGACGGTCTTGCTGGTCTTCCACTGAGATGGAACCTTGCATTCGGACAGGTAGCGTGTGAAGAGCCGCGCCAAGGTGTTGATGAGCGCTGGCGGGAGGTTCTTCAGGTGTTCAGCTCTGATCCTGTCAGGACCGGGTGCTGTACGTTTCTTCACCGACGAGATGGCGTGTCGGATCTCGGAAGGGAGAACAGAGGGGATGACGTATCCATCCTGCGGAAGATGGCGTAGGGGCAGGTGGACGTGGCTATCGAAGAGATCGGAGTAGAAGTCGTGGATGACTTTCTCCATGGTCCTTCTGGAAGAGGTGACGGTTCCGTCAGGACGTCGGAGAGCGGTCATCTTGGTCTTGAAGTTGGCGAAGTTCCGGCGGGCATTGCGGATGCTCAGCCCTGCCTCTGCTGCTTCAGCCAACACTTCCGCCCTTCTCTCCTTCAGATCTTCCTTTATCGCCGCTCTGCATAGCTTTGCAAGCTCGGACGTCAGTTGATAGTTGCCTGACGCTCGTGCTGCTCCACGTTGGCGTATCAGCTCGAGAGTTTCCGGAGACAGGCGTCTCTTGGTGGTCTTCAAGCTCTCGGCTCCCTTAGCACTATCGTGGAGATGGTGCACGAAGCGATCGTATTCCTCGTCGACGTTGTCCATGACGGCATCTTCCCAAAGGCCGACAAGAGAGGTGTAGAGAACCCAGTTGATGGTCGTTCTGGGACTCCTCTTCTTGAACTTCGCGGCCTTCTCTCCTTGACGCGAAAAGCGGAACCTCGCGCGAAGGAGGCGGTGGTCCGATCCCGTGTAGAACTTGGGGACAACGGAGACATCGGTCAGGCAATACTTGCGATTGAAGATGATGTGGTCGATCTCGTTGTGGAACTGGCCACCGGGGGATTCCCAGGTCCATCGTAGGGAGGGAGGCTTCTGGAACTGCGAGTTTCCATGGATGGTCTTGGTCGACATGATAAACTCAGACAGCCTTTCACCTTGCTCGTTCCACTCCAAACCGTGGATTCCGATGTGAAGTTCTTCCAGCGACCTTCGTGGCCCGATCTTGGCATTGAAGTCGCCGACGATCACCTTGTAGAAGGTGTGATCTTCCTTATAGAACTTCTCCAGCTCCACGTAGAAGGCCTCGACGTCTTCGTCGTCGTAGTCGGATGTTGGGGCATACGCGACGAACACAGTCAAGGCTGGCACGGAGCCGCATCGCTTCAGTCGCAGACGTCCGATTCGGCTTGTCAGGGACTCGTACGAATCGATGTTCATGGCCAAGTGCGTGTTGACGAGGACACCAACGCCGCCTACTCCCCTGCTGTCGCATGTTCCGAGGAACAGTTCTTCTCCGGAGTCGTAGGCGGCGTGTAGGGGGTGGTGTCTCCTCGTCTCGGTCAGTCCGATGACGTCGTACTTGATCTTCCTGGCTTGCATCATCAGGTCCTCGACGGATGCTTCCGACGCAAGCGTGCGGGCGTTGTAAGTACAGATCGTCATCCTAGTCCTTCTCAGTTTGCGCAGCCTGGTTAGGCCCTGAGATTTTAGCAGCCTCTCCGTACTCGTCCTTCCCATCGCTGCAGAAATGGGGGCTCTTTCGGGGTCAGGGGAATGAGGCCCTTTAGTGCTGCTGTGTTTGACTGGAATACAACACGGGTAGCTAGTCAGGCTCTGTCGTGCGGGCGGGGTACTCCGGGCAGCCAGCCAGACTGCCCGAAGGGACGGGGCGAGACTTAAGGCGGCCTCGAATCGCCTTACATGTACTCCCAGTCTACCGAGTGCAAGCTTTTGGCCGAGCCGACACAGTTACAATCCGCACAGTCACGGACACATCCACGCACACTGTGCACGAACATGCCGCTCCCACGCACAAGGAACGCATCGACCCGACACAGCAGGAGCAAGGAGTCCATCCCCTGCATCCCACCTGCGTCTCTGGGCAGTACACGGTCGCATTTGGTTCGCGTTTAATTCCCCTATCCACCACCCGGGGACGCGCCACGTGGCCCTGCGACAAGCGGCCCGAGATCCCTCTTAACAAGAGAGCCCGAAGGCTCTCTATCGAGGGAGATCCGTGGAATTTATTCATTTATTTCAAATACACCAAGAGTGCGCTAGTGCAAACAAATAAGACATGAATTGGTGTCAGACTTGTCTGGAAGGAATAAAACACTGGCTTATCCATCGAATGGAAACCGCAAGTGATTGTTCTGTTTAATTACGCGTTCAATTTGCCTCCATGACATCCTGCGGAAGTAGAATGCGGCGCATCTCAAGTGGGATTGGTTAATCCCGCATTTATCTTTTCTTGTTATCTAAATGAGTAAATAATATTAAAAATGGCTGATAGAGTATTGATTACTTGTCCAAGGGAATAGCGATATAAGCAATTTCCGTCACAAAAAATTAATAAAATTTGTATAGGTAGCGCTGGGGGTGTAACGCAGTCGGGGGAGGCTGTCGTGATACCAGGTTCCTGGTTCGGATTTCCCGCCCAGGCCAACCAAGCCTTCCATCCCTCCCGGTTCGGTAAATTGGTACCAGACTTGTCTGGAAAGGAGAGAGCGCTGACTTGTTCATCGGCTGGCCACCGCAAGTCATTCATTGTATGGCCAAATACGCATTCAAACAGCCTCCACGACATCTCGTAGAAGTAGAATGCGTGGCGCATCTCAAAAGGGATTGAGTAACGCCGCCCTTTATCCTTATCCTTATGGGTAGCGCTGCTGATCATTGGCACTTCCGCATCCGCGTCTCCGCCCATGTGCTTATTGGGTCTGGCACCGGTGTAGGTGGCAGAGTTCTCCTATGACAAGACGTCCTTCCGACCGCGTAGCTATCCAGCGATCTAGTGTGGAGCTGCAATATGAGCTCTGCCTCATCTCATCTGTAAACAGAAGATTTTCTCATTAATATTGTATACCATCCCACGAGTAATTGCCACTGAAAAACATTATGGTGGTCTGGCTATTCTTAGACTATTCTCCAAGCTCTTCTGGACACAACTTCGCTTTAGGGGTTTCGGGCTATTTCTTCGTGTTCGGTTTGTTCCGTTGAGCTTTTATGACCTGCCTTCGGGTCCTTTAAGCTTATTGATTGCGCTCTAGATGTCGCTGACCTCCGACAAGGATAGCTTCAAAATTGTTCTAAAGCAGTTTGTCTTTGGCCAATCCCGCATCGAATCTGTCCTAGTTGGAAGAGGAAACTGCTAGAAAGCGAAGCGGACACCAACAGGCTGGCATCTCCTGGCTAAGAGATTGCCAAGAAGGGATCTTTCGCAAGGGTAACCAGTTTGTGATCCTTGTAAGATTGTTCACTTCTAAGTTTTCCGTCGTTGTGAACAACAACAAAAACGAGTGAATGCCCTCCTCAGTAAGAGAGATCTCCCGCTTCTGCTTTGCCATTGGTAGAAGAGATGAATGCAGTGGCGCGAGAAGCTCTAGCTGCCCTTAGAATTGCCACCTGTTCACCATTGTATATAGTTCGAAGTGGCCTAGTCGATGCCCACTAGAAATCGAGCGTTTGGCACATTCCGAAGGCGCTAAAACCCTTCTGGTCCTCACTGCGTTTTTTGTTGACTAGAAATCGCATTTTCAAGGGTTAACTGACTAGAGTCTTTCTTGTCCTCTACAGGATTTCTTGATGACCTGGAGTTGCAGTCTAAAACTCTATTTAAATTCTGAGTAGGAGAGGAGCAGAAGCTCCTACTCATCGCCGTTTCACCTAATGGAATGACCTTCTGGATGCATCTCCTACGGGATACTCAGAATGTACTCGAACTGCACTGCAGTTTACAATTACGAGTGTGACGCTTCTAGCATTGTTTCAAAGCATTCACTTCCAGCCTTCCAGGGTCTTTTTTCTGCTCTGAAACGATAAGGATAAAGATCGCACTAACAAACGTTTTTGGAGTACGCCACGTATTGTACTCCAGACGGATATAGACGGATAAAGGGTGCTAGTGCTTAGCCTTGAGTTTCATGCCCCAGCAGATGAGTAATTTAAGGCATTAGCCTCACAGAAATGCCTGGTATCAGATTACTTGGAAGAGTTGCCTATCAGGTACGGGAATCGAACTTGAATTCGACTCACGATGTGCCCAAGATTAGCGTTTCCTGCCAGTTGCGCTATACACGCGCGTCAATTATCGATTTATTTTGCTAAAAGCTTAGTCTGCCGTGAGAAGTAAGGACATGTGCAGGATGCCATGGCTCCTGTCGGCTCCAGAATTGACAACGTGTTGCAACCACACCTTCACAATATTTTCATAAAAGTGAAGGCATGGCGCATCCCAATGGACTCGGACAGCACTAGCTCAATTTTGTTATTCTTTGTTGTTCTACTTGGCCTGTTCTTTACTGTCAAACCTAAACATACCAGTTAGAGAAGAAATGTTTCTTCTGTACTGAGTTATTTTTCGGTCTACGCGGTGCACATTTAGACTGAGCGCGTGGTAGCGCAGTCGGAGGAGGTGCCGATGTGGTGCGCACACAGGGTTCTAGGTTCAGTTCCCGCCTACGCTAATCAAGCCTTGCATCCTTGCAGAATCGCTGGGTTGCTACCAGACTCGTCCGGAAAGAATAAAACTGACTTGTCCATAGGCTGGCTACCGCAAGTCATTGTATGGATCAAACGCGCATTCAATTTGCCTTCACGATATTCCGTAGAAGTGGAATGCTTGGCGCATTGGAATTTTCTAACGCCGTGCTCCATCCTCTATATTCTGAATCATAATTGTAGCGTCGCTTTTGACACCTCTATGACCTGTACCGCCTGCATCCTGTTGTTCATCGAAGTTCATTGAAGTAACTCTGCTCCGCTGAACGTTAACAGCGCTTTCATCCGTTCCTATTATGTGCCAAAATAGCCCACTGGACCCTTCTCGCTCGAGACGTTCTTTTTAAAGAAAACCGGAGAGGTATACGAGGGCATCTTGGCGTCCAGCTTTAGGATAAAGGATAAAGGACGGCGTTGCTCAATCCCTTTTGGGATGTGCCACGCATTCTACTTTTACGGGACGTCATGGAGGCGAGTTTAATGCGTACATATTTGGCCATACAATGACTCGCGGTGGCCAGCCGATGAACAAGTCAGCGCTTTATCGTTCCCAGAGAAGTCTGGTACCAATTCACCGACCCCGGAGGGATGGAAGGCTTGGTTGGCGTAGGCGGGAAATTCGAACCAGGAACCTGGTATCGGGTGCAGGCGACAGCCGGCGCCTCCTCTTACTGCGCTCCATGTGCCCTTTATATTTAGGTTAGCTAACGGTAAGGCTGCTAGGTTGAGTCATATATCCTATCACTTTGAAGATTTGCTAAGTTGGCTGAAGAGTATTCGTTGCCCCTTTTTCTGAGGATTATTGCCTTAACTTTAGTTCATTGTATGGTTTCTTAGGCATCGTACTCCGCTAGCTTTTTCAGGTCTGATTTATTATTTGTTTCCAAAAATACAAATGGCTTCGAGAGAGGTTATCTAGTGGTAAGGCGAACCAATCAACTTCACGTTATAATCACCTATCTTTAACAGTTTTCGCAGAACAATCCCCTAAATCTCTTCGAAGAATGCTAATAGTACGTTAGAGAGCCGTCTCGAACTCTTCTAATAAGCAGCAGCGTGAGTAATCGTCGTCGCCGTCGTCGTCGTCGTTGTCGCTCATAGCTAGCCAGCCATCTAGCTGGCTGGCTAAAGCTGTCTCGATGAATTCCATCCGCGGCTTAGCCGTTTTCACACGGTTTCATCGATTCCGCCCTCTTCTTTCGGACATTCCTTAGCAGTTCTCGTAATGATAGCTCGAGTTCGGTTGGCACTGCAGGAAGTCAGTGACTGCTTTCATGGCCCTGTTCAAGGAATATTTTACCAGTTCCAGCCTGTTCCGTCAGCAGCTCGACCTCTACTTCATATCGATCTCATGCCATGCTGTTAAATTTAAAGTTTTCGTATATTTTTCATTTATCAATTTTATCACTTTTCGTTTAAATATATTTTTACGTTTGCATTTTTGGTCGCTTTTCATTGATTTATATTTTACATGTAATTGAGAGAATAGTTAAAAAGTAGAATTCTTAGACAATAAGGTGCTCTGAAAAGTACAAGTACCGCAAAAATAGTCGATGCTGGCAAGCCAACGACATTTCCTTTCCGAGTGATAAGGATAGCGGAAATACAGATGTATTCTAGGGCTTCAACTCTCTCTGTCCTACCTCCTCTAGTATTGTGAACTTGGAACCGTTACCGTGCTTTCTGAATTGGTTTCTCAACGACTTCACGTAAAATTGCAAAGCATGGCGCATCCCGAGATGATTGGTCAAAGCAATGCATTTTTTAGCTTCCCTTTGAACTTGCTTGAAGACTTTTCTCATTTTAATATTAAAAATGTGGTTCTCTCAAGAGGTACAGCTAGAGTTCCACGACACAAATCGAATTCCATTTTGATTCCGCGACTGCGTCGAACAAGACAAAAGCCCCCTTCTATATATCGGTTGCCGCCCGGGTTCCTCAATTTCCTACAAAAGTCAAATGCATGGCGCATTCTCTGTATTAACTATTGTCGTCCTTTATTCGTCTGATTTTCGTTAGAATAAAGCGTTCTTTTGACTGGTAATCACTATACATCATAGTCAGCATGCCGGTCTCACTATTGGGCAGCGTTTCACCCTAGTGATTGATAAGCATCAATTTTGTTTACCTATTGTGAGGTCTTGTGTGATTCTCACTGCAGGCGGTCCGCTTTTGCCGAAAAATCGATAAAATATAGCGATAATGCATGCCTACACGGTTTCCGTAGAAGTGGAATGCATGGCGTATTCTCAAATAGTGACTGAGCAACGCTGTCCTTTATTCTTTTAAGGTTTATCTTTGAAATTGTTTTGTTTTGTTTATGAAAAAGCCTAACAGATATAGATAACAAATACCCTTCTTGACGTAGAATACCTAGTAGTTTTTCGTGGTGTGCGCCGTGCATTCGTTTTCGTCCCGAAAGCTTCGATCGTTGATTGAATGATAGGCGACATGAGAAGACCAGCCCATAAAGCACTTGCCCCTGAAGGCCAAAAATTTGTCTATTTGAACCGCTTCTATGGGTTGCGCTACCCATGCCAATTTTATTTTCTATTTTTATGTGCTTTTTTTTAATTTTCGGATGTTTTTGGAATTTACTGTGCTGTTTTCAAAGTTTTGACTGAGCATAGAAAGGAGTGCAGGGGAATTTTTGCTGTGACATTTTTTTAGGCTACGAAAGCTTATAAAGTGAGAATAGAGGATAAAGGACGGCGTTGCTCAATCCGCTCTGGTATGCGCCACGCATTCTAGCTCTTCGGCATGTCGCGGAGGCGATCTGGATTCCTACTTGGCCATACAATGACTTGCGGTGGCCAGCCGATGAAGAAGTCAGCGCTCTATTCTTCCCAGGCAAGTCTGGTACCAATTCACCGACCACGGACGGATGAAAGGCTTGGTTGGCCTGTGCGGGAAATCCGAACCTGGAAGCTGGTATCGGGTGCAAGCGACAGCCGGCACCTCCTCCGACTGCACTACACGCGCGCAATCATGATATATAAAATAATTTAATAATTTTAATAATATCTACCTGACCTTAATAATAATTTTCTATGACTCGTGCTTTTCTAGCTTTTTATTAGTTTTGAACTGTTTTTTAGGTACTGTTGTGGCATTTTTCAAGATTTTCTGCGAGAACAGGTAGAGGAGGAGGGGAGATTTTTGAGCCGAAGGCCATTGTCACTCCGTTTTTGCGCTCATCCGTCGACCAGCCGGCTGTTTCATGCGTCACCGAGCAGTGTGCCAACAAAACGGCTGCTCTGATGAATCGAGTATTCATAGGCGAGTAAGTGTTTCCGGCTCAGAGAAGCGCTGCGCGCATTACTATGAAGCCGCCTCGTTCAAACTCTTTCTCTTCATCTCCTCCTTCTCGAGGAGCATGTCTACGACGACGACGACGACGGCGACACGTTTCCGCACACCAGACACAACATCCCTCATATTAGGTCCATCAGGCTGCTGCTCAGTCTCGTATCCAAAATGCAGATCCTTAGCAGCGTTCCAATGTTCTCTCGCTGCAAACTGCAGAGGAGTAGCAGTTTTCTTGGCGTGTCGGGTACCCCACCCGGCCGGGTTCCTATTTGAATAGATTTCTTTTGGAGGCTTCCGAATCTTGATTACCATCCCTTCCTGGGAAGTTCGGACTTTTATGGGTGTTCAGGCTCATTTTTATTCAACTTGCTTTCACGATTATCTTTGCCAGATGTCTAATGCATGGCGTATTCTGAAGCTGCAGTGTGGGTTGGAAACTAAGTTCGTGGACTCTCAATAATTTCAACAAAAATATTTATTAACAAATAAAGGTACATGTCTCGTAGGTGAGCAGCACTGGTAGGTGGGAATGCGCCAGCCAATAGTAATCAAGCAAAGTACAAACCGAACACATGCCAGCCCATCAAGGTACCAACTGTACATGCCTTCTCTGAATGGAATGCCCATTCAATGCGGTCTGATTGGTTGAAGCGTTCCCATCTCACATTGCTGCTCGTCTTCCCGACATATACCATTTTTTGAAGTGGCTGATTAGTAAGCGCTCTCTGTTTGGCGGTGTCAAGAATGTGTTAACTTCTGGGAGATCACCAAGAGCGATTCCAGCATTGATTCTGAAATCTGCTCTTCTCAACATGTCCGCGCGCAGGCTGAACTCTGCTAGAATCGGTTCAGACAGCTTTTCAGGAGCGGAATTCTCTTTCGGCATGTTAACGTCGGATTAGACGTCGCGAATCGGACGCTTAAAAAAACGGAAACCTTGGCTGGGAGCGTCTAACATCCTAATCATCAGCCACCTTACCATACCGCAGGCGATCACCTCGGCCTCTAAAGGACCTCTTCTTCAGGAATTTCTATCGAAGCGTCCCTTCAGCTTTCCACCTCAGAATCGGATGTCTTTAAAATGCTGTGCGCCGCGTGACTGCCATGTATCTAGCTCGCTGCAGCTCTTCTTGGTCGGAAGACGATTTATTGATGTGGACCAGGTCAAAATGCACCTCCAAGGATTCTTGGCCTCAGAAGCAGAAGAATTCTACAGCTGTGGGATAGACCCGCTAGCTGATAAATGGGAAGCAGTCCCACGTTCCAAAGGATCCTACCTTGATTGAAAATTGTTATTTGTTACTTCTTAATAAACACTTTTGTTGAAGGTGCTTGAGAATCCACGAATTTAGTTGCCAACCTAGTTGATGCTAAATTTTTCAATAAGAAAGTTTCTGTTTTTTCTACTGTATGTCCTCGTTTAATAAGACCATTGCTATGAGATGGTTTGGTTCAACGACAAAAGGCGCTGCGCTTGCGTGGACGTAGACCCTTATCCGTTCGACTCCGCGCCTAGGCTAACCAAAGCTCAATGCAGTCTCCTATGCGCCGTCTTGCTGGCGAAGTTAGTAGTACGTTAAAAATGCAATCCTTTCGCAGCCATTCTTCCCATTGATCGAGAATATCGTTCTCGAGTAATCTCCAGTAACATGTCCATTCGTACCTGTCGAATGCCAGAATAGCCCAGTGGCTTCCTCCTATGGCACGTTAAATGTCAGTTCTACGTGAAGGACTTTCATAAAATGTCCTATCCTCTGCTATAACGATGTTTTTCTGTGATTAAAACTCAATCACTAGGAGGGACTCGAACTCAAACCCGTTGCTCACCGCCGGGGTGCTCTACGCCATTACACTACTAGCGCACCTCCGCTGTGGTGTCGTCTTGTTTAAATATTCTTTTGACAGTTTGATGCCCGTCGTCCTCTTCAGCACTTCTTCGATTAAGTTTTATTAGGAAGTGACGTGCATGGCCTATCCTAAAAGGTCATGGAAATTCTGTTCTTCGATAGGTCTGCGGTGGTACTAGTCGTTAATCTGGGTTACATGGGGAATCGGAAACACTCTAAGCGATCACAACCAATCATACCACCGACCGTACACGTCCACTCTGACCCGCATGTACGTTCGTTGCTGCTTGATTGGCCACGTGGGTCTTGGACATTACCCTAACTGCATAGGTAGCACAGGTTGCGGTATCCTGTCTAAAGGGCGCGGCAGCGTAAAAGATCGATTAGGCCGCGTGACCGATCGATATCGGTTCTCACTACAACGTCGTACCGCGAAGCGATTGAACTATAAACTTTGTCTGATAAATACCATGGTGATGGACCCTAAAGAAGGAGGCTATTTGATATTCTTTGTTTAGCCTTGAGGCGGAATAGATCGAGATCCTTTTGCCGCATAGCCACCTATCGCCAATCTGCTTATAAACTTTTGCACAATTTACACAATGGCGGTGGCGCAGTCGGAAGAGGCGCCAGCTGTTGTGTGTACCTTAAGTCAAGGTGCTGGTTTTGTTTCCACCAGATCAAAAAAGGATTTCAATCGTTTGGGGCTCACTTGTTAACGCGACTTCCCTGGAATGGCTCAAATAAGATACTAATTTCTTTATCGATTTCTAAAAATCCACTCAAAGTTTGCACAATATCGCGCCGAAATAGATTGCTTGCCGTGGCCAGCAAAAAGGTTTATCAGCTTCGTTTTCGTCTTCGTTTTCTGTTATCGTTAGGCGTCGATCTTCGTTTTCTGTTATCTACCTCTCAGATTTTATTCGCTTAGTGATATGCATTAGCCCAAAAATTTAATTTTTAAAAGATAAAATATTAATGTAACAGTATAAAATTTGCGTGCAAAAATTATCATATAAAAATGTGTAGCCCTTTTTTTCTGAAGAACGTGAAAAGCAGCAACGCCCACGCCGTCTTCCATGCGCTCAATTCAGCTCATTTTTATTTTTTCCCGCTAAATTTGTGGCTTTTTTGTGCCGTTTTTTTCGGTCGGCTTTGAATGTTATGGTTTCGCATGTGATTTTCCATTCTAAAAACTAGGGTGAAGGAAGTGGTGCTAGGAATTCAGAGCACGATGATCTTTGCATAACCTGCTCATTTGCCTAATAATGGGCTTGTTGTGGGGACAAGTTTTTGTAGACGAACAACAAACACGATTTTCCAGTGCGTCAGCCATAACCGTCACTACAGAGAGCTTAATCCTTAACGGTCTCGTGGATTAGAAAACGGACGTTGTTTACTATTCAATGAAAACCAGGGTAATCTTCACGTGGGGCTTGCAGAATTGGTACTAGTCGTTAATTTGGCCTACATGGAGAAGTGGGAGCGCGCATCAGGACATCATGCGTGCCTCTCCTCATGCTTGATGCCTTTTGATTGGTTCCTATTTGGCATTGACATCGGCTAGCGGCTAGTTAGGAAATATCTATGGCTTTCCACTTATATTAAGTGGATTTTAATAGGCATACGTACGTTGTGCAAGAACACATTCCTATCTCCGATTTTACCACAGAAATCGATATTATCGATTGCTATTGATTGGTTTATTGATATTTACTGGTATGGGTTCTTCTTATAACGTTTGGATATTTTCAAAGTTATTCAAAATTATTTGCTGCTCGAAGGTTCAATAACCTACATAGCTGGCGTTATACATGGCTGCCATTTCTGAATAAAAGTCAACATACTTTCGGTTGATATCGATTGGTATCGATCGATATTATTGGTTTTCTGTTATTTATGTGCACCAGCTGTCATATAGCATTTCCTTGAGCACTAAGCAGAGATCACTAATATTAACTTTTCGTTAGCTATTGTGAAAGTCTTCGAGCTGAAATCAATTTTGCGCGGATGGGTAGACGGAAGTGCAGACTGCTTTTCTCATAGAATTGTGCGGATGGCTAAAGGGTAGTGATGGGCTCTTCTAGATGACGAAATTTCGCAGAATGACATCACTTCACGTAAGCGATAGCCTAGATATCCGCTTAGATGACTTAGCGAGGATTTGGCCAAGATGAGACTATACGACCTTCAAATAGCTCAGTGAAAACAATATTCAACGCCTCTGCTTGGGCTTCATATGCTTTCCGTAGAAGAACTTCCATCAATTCTTTGTCAGCATTTGTGTCTAACAGCCGCTTCAACACCCTCATTTGGCGGCGACGCGAAAATAATGGTAAGGAAAATATATTCTCTGGCAAAGGAGCGTTTCCGTATCATGAAGAACTCTTTCTTTACTTACTGATTGTATATCCGGCTACGTATCTTGGAGCTAACCTATCAGTCACTACGTCTGTCTGTCATTCCGCGCAAAACTAGTTGCCACTTGAGGCACCCAGCTGACCTTATAAATCTTGCCTTTCGAATCGACTTCATGAGCATATGATGACATCTTCGCAGCAAATAAGTAGTACTGGTCGGCCACCTTATCATTGCCGATCGATTATCGATTTTTGTCAAGTGGTCGATATTTGAACTGGGAATTAGGCGAAGCGGACAGAACTCAGAGCAAATAAACTGTATCTACCGGCCGTTCAACATCAGTCGATATTATCTGTTGTGGTCAGAATCGATTCGGTTCTGATCAGCATTGCTTTATGAGGATACCACGCAGATAGGCGGAAACAATGTGCTGGATTCCAAATGTAACATGTACTGATCCAGCAATCAATATTAATCGATGCCAATTTTTGCCTGGACATGGATGAAACTGCTTAATTTGGGGGTGTCATGGATCTATTGGTAGGTAGGTAGGTTCCACAACAAGTGAACAGTATTGATAAACTCCACACCTCTTCTACAAGTGACAGTTAAAGTTGCGAATTTCTCGAATAAAATAAGACATAATCAATAAAATAAAAATTATGCAAGCGATAATTAGATTCCGTAATGCTGGTGAGCTGGTAAAATTTTGTGACTAGGCGAAAATCAGCTATGTTATTTTCTCTTTGAAGGATACGAAAAAGGTTCTAATAAATTCATTAAGGATACGCCGTGTGTTCAAATTTCTAGCGCATCGGCTGTGATGTGGGTTTGCCTGACATATGGCTGCCAATGGTTACGCACTCTGGGAACTCCAAGTTTGAGCACCAAGTTGAGGGTATTGACCAGCAACTGTTTCATCGCTTGGGTCCAGCTTGGACCATCTAAGACTTCTGACACTTAACCAGCATATAGAGTTGACCATTTAACTTTTGAGAAAGTGAAATTGTAGTAAACTTACCTATTGGTCGAGCACTAGCGTAGCGTAAAGGCCACTCAAATTGTCTCTACGATATTCTGTTGAAATAGAATACATGGCGCACCCTGAAAATGAATTCATGAACAATGACTGGCCTTTTTCGTTTACTTTCTGTGAGCCAGCTACATTGTGCATAGGTGACAAGTACCTTCAATGATACAGTTATAACAGAGTAATCAGAGTGGGTAGTTGTTTTAGTTGTCTATGTACTCCCGAGTATAGTGTGCTTATTCGACTACTTGAATAATTAATCGAACAAATTACTCGAATAACTCCTGGTTTTTGAATTCTCGAAACTTCCTGACTTTCGATTCCCTTCGAAATCGAATATTCAAAAGCCAGGAAGTTCCGAAGTCGAATAATATAGTATAGTAAATTACTCGAGTAATTATTCGAATAGTCGAATAAGCATAACTATACTCCCGAGGGCGCGATAGCGCAGTGGGAGAGGTGCCGGTTGTCGCGTGCACCAGATACCAGGTTCCTGATTCGGATTTCCCGCCCAGGCCAACCAAGCCTTCCATCCCTCCTGGGTCGGCGAATTGGTGCAAGACTTGTCTGCGAAGGATAAGAGACTGACTTGCTCATCGGCTGTCCATCCCAAGACATTGTATGTTCAAATACGCATTCAAATCGCCTCCACGATACTCCACTTGAAAGGTCGCCCGTCGCCTACGGGCGCCTTTCACCCTGAGGATCTCGATTACCTCTGCGCGCGCCTAAATGGCCCCATACGGGCCGTACCACTCCTTCAACACATTGCCGCAACACTATTTTATCCACATGGTCCTGGACATGACTTCAGGCAGAGAATCAGATCACGAATATCACGGGTACAGACATGGTGTTGGTGGACGTTCAACAGCCAGAGTCGGGCGAAGTCGGACGTGACGTCGGTGATGATCTCCCTGTTGTTGTCTCGGTTCGGTCGATGGTCTTATATGGATCGTGGTCCTCGCTCGTCTCCCATCGTATCGTCGTCCATCTGAAAACAAAGGCCGAGAGCGACAAAGGAAAGAATTCTATGTTTCTAGATAAAATACCTAGATAGGCTAGAAAGAATTCTACGCTTTTTCTAAAGTTAATGCTTCACCTTTTCACATCTCCCCTTTTTACCGAAGTCCGACCTCGGACTTAATATTGGGGTTGTGAGCGGAAGAAGTCAATCGGCACGATCAGCTCGTGTGTAGTGCACCAGGACATCACCTTCTCCCATGTCGTCATACTTCGCAGACATCGAGCCGATCCTGTAATGAATAGTCCATCGCGTGCTCTCGATAGAGCTACGTTCAGGCGTCTGGGGTCTGTGAAGAACGACATTTTTGAAGGGGTTCCCGCTGTCGTTCTGGTTGTGCACAATATGACTACTGTGCGCTCTGTCCCTTGTGCGCTGTCTACGGTACCCACAGTAATTCCTGAGCCACCCAAGACGCTTTCGCAGAGGAATTTCTGGTCTTTGTATAGGCAGATCACCGAGATATCCTTACTCTCGAAGCCATTTCGCAAGAGGTGATTGACTAGGATCCGCACTACCTCCGCCTCCTGCTCGTTTTTATGTGAGCGGGTGGCTGAAGTAGTAGAAGTGCTGGGGACATCAATGAATGCCACGGGGATTGTTTCATTGGGCATACCTATGCGCTCAAGGACCGCCAATCTGTCCGCAATAGGAGTACCGCACGTCAGCGCGTTATCGTAGAATATTTCCGAGTTCAGCGACATCATAAGCGCATGCGGGCGATAAACTATTTGGATGGCGCAAGTGGGGATGTTTTTTCTCCGATTAGCGACATCTAGAGCGGATTGTGAGCACAACCCTACGGCGGTCGGTATCGATTGAATGCCGATGTACGGTGGGAGTTGTTTACTGTCCCCTATGAGAGTGAAGCAGGCTTTATCAAATCTCTGTAAGAGAGTGACTAACACTGCCTCGGGGAGCATGGAAGCCTCGTTCAGTATCACTGTATCCCATGACTTGTATATGGCCTTGAACAGACCCAATTCAGAGGTCAGGTTCAGTGCAGATGCAACCGTGCACAAGATGATGTTCGGCGCGTATACGCGGAAGAAGATCTCCACAAGCTTTTTAAGCCGTTTTGATACCGTTCGCTCGACGTAAAGGAGTTCTTTATGTTCTTCACGTATCAGATTGTTGTCCGTGCCCGAGAAAGCAAACTCCCTTAGGTATTGTCTTGCTACGGCAAATTCTTTAAAAAGGTCGGTCTCTTCTTCGTCTAGCTGGTCTCCATGAGTCTCATGGAGTTTTTCCATGAGATTGGCTAAGTCAAAGCGTGCAAATCTGGACGTGTCTCTAACTACCCTCTCGCTTATGTAGCGCACGGGTCGAACATGCCGACTCCCGGTTTGCGCGATCTTTTCTGCGATGACGTCTACGGCACTGTTCTGGATTGAGGCGATGAGGACGCATCTTCCCTCACCAGAGGCTTCTCGAGCCATGACGGCCGCGCACAAAGTTTTTCCTGCTCCATAGGCGCTTTCGACTACCGCGATTGGGAAACGGTGATTAAAGAGGTCGATTGCGTTTTCCTGGTCTTGATTTAACGCTATCGTCCCTTTGTCCGTTCTTACCGGTACCCTAGCTGGATGAGTGGGGGGCGTACCAAGAAGTTGGACGTTGGTGGTTAGGAGTGCTTGTGTACTTGTCCATCCCGGAGAGGACGCCGACCAAGATATCGTGATAATTTGGTCCTCTAGTAGAGCCAGAGTGGGATTGGCCCTATCGTCTTCTGGTGCCAGACAGGTTCCGACGGCTAGTCGTTGGTTTGGCGAGTTGAGTGCATGACGTCTCCATCGCAGGGAATCCCACCTTTGCAAAACTGCCGTGACGTCTAGGCAGTTCTCCCTTTGCGAAACCCCGTGGATGGTCCCAGAAAATTCGTCCACATCAAAGAATCCCTGGATGGAGTTACCTACCGCCCAACCGCTTTTATGCGGCAAGGGAATGGTAAAAGTGACCACGGCAGGGTAAGTGTTGATATCCGCCGGCGTCCACACGACAGAGTACACCGCATTATCGGTCTGCTCGGCGGTGAGTGCCATGATGGCTCCACAAGTTGTACTATAGAGATCGTCTAGGAATTTTGCTGCGCGCCGTGGTTCACGTTTGATAGTCTGGAAGTCGCGCCTCTTCTCTTGTACCATCTGTGAGAACTCTGAGGGGACTTTTCGTATGTCAAAGGGTACGCGGGGAGCCGGAGGAATGTATATCACTTCGGCCATGTGGGCGCGTAGTTCTTTTCTGGCGTCTATGGAAGTATGCATGCAGCAGAAAACCATATGGCTGAGTGGGCGGTCTCTAAGTGGAGCGATGATAAAATCATCTACTTTGAGATTTTCGAATTCGGTAGTGTTACGCGCTCGAGACCTGTTAAAAGATACTATTTCCCTTGATCTATTCATGTATGCCTTGACCGTGGTACCCTTCTTACCCTTCGAGACATCAACGACGTAACCTATCTTCTCGTCCGACTTGTGACGGATTAGGGCAAAGCGCCAGGCGCGCCATATGGTCGCGCTAGATGGGCTGGATGCTTCTCTGAGGTCAGCTGGAATGGCCATATCGGAGGATGCAAACTTCGTTGTGGGTACCAATGAATAGACCCAAACTAAATCTCCGACCACTGCTCGACTAATGTCAAATCCTCTTTTGCCTGTTTTAGCGCAAATCGCGAATTGATCCAAGGAGATGTTGTATAAATCAATGCGATCCGGAAGACAAAGTTCGATGTGGACCGACTCCAATCTAACGCCTGTCCCAAACAGAGTTTTAATCCTGTAAAGAACTGGGTAGGTTTGGCCATCCTTTACTAGTCCGTCTACTAGAGCGTCGCTATTGGTCGCATCACCCATTTCTGCATCTGGGATTAAAGGAAGATCCTTCTTCTCCTCACGAAGCTCGAGCATTTCAAGCACGCTGTGCTTCCTACGAAAGCTCTCAATTGAAAGCGGGCTTACTGCATCGAGAATCCTAGGTTTATTGCAAGCGGTCGGGTGATTTTGGTCTGGTTTGCTAAATAATCCCTTAAGTAGACCAGAGTAACCGGCATTACCAATTTCCTCAAAGTCCTGTTCTCGGATATTGGAGTCGTAGTGTGGTGAAACGAAGGGGGCCGGTTTCGGCGCGAGCAGATGCTTCCAGGGATGACTATAGAACGAATGTACCGTCCTTTCGCCCGGTGTTTTATAGCGGAGCTTTTGGGACTTCATATAGTTTGCTGCGCTAATAACCCTTGGTTGGTTCTCGGGCTCGGAAGGCACACCGCTAGACTGCAGAGACTGAGCCTGCACCCGGTCGGCAAGCGTATCGGGCTCGAGTTCCTGGCCACTGGTTACTCTCGCTTTTTTGTGGGGGACGGTGGAATCGTACTGTGATTTTTCCCCTACTTTTGTATGGGATGGACTCTCGGATGACGAATCTTCTACGTTCAAAAGCAAAGACGAAGCATGGGCGTCAAGTTCTTCCGAAGAAGCAACCTGACTAGAAAGAGAAGAAGATGCATGGTTATCAGGTTCCTCAGATGAGGCAACCCGACTGGTATTCCTCTCGGCGACGCTAGTGTTGTCGGCGGTCTCGGCTTCCGGTGCTGACTGGGTGGATTGCATCGGAACTAAAAGAGAGAGCCACTTGGGATGAGATTGCTATGTACTTCAGAGGGATCTTATGGAAGAGAAAAAGGAAGAAAAAAAAGGATACCCGAGCAATTTGAATGAGAAGCGTGGGTTGGAGGTCCCTCTGATGAGGCGACTTCCTGGGATTCCTCCTTGGGAGGGTCTCCTTCTGAAGTAGCTGAGGTTGACCGCATTATTGGCGGCCTTCAATCTTAAAGAAAAATAAAAGAAATTCAAGCCTTTATGCGGACTGGTGCGGGCACACGGCGTATACATACCGAAGGCATATAGACGTAGGCAAGGTATAATAGCAAAGTGAATCGAAACCAGGCGGCGGCTCATGAGGAAATTCTCTGCTCGCGAAATAGCGATGCTAGTGTAAGAGTGGGAATTTGCTTGACAATAATTCCTATTTAGATGATATGTCAGACAATTTAAGAAGAAAAAAAATGAAGGAAGTGAACAAAAACGGAGACGCGTTAGCGTTAGCACAAGGAGAATCACGGGCCAATCGGAGGTGCGGTTGCGGCGGCGGACGCAGAGCGGACCAATCACGCGGCGGCGAAAATCGTAATTTATGATTTTCGAGCATTTCAGCCGAAATCGGCTTTAGAACTTGAAAATTATGGGGAAAATCGGCATCACTGCCTGGGGCCGGGATTGGGGAGGCCAGTGTTGAAGTTGGGAAGCGGCTGAGGAGTGCTCCTGCGCGGTCGAAGGCTGTACTGGTGTGTAGGAGGTTGGCGAACAGAAGGGACTGGTGGTTGCGTCGGGGTTGAGCGCGCCGCAACCTCATCGATCGTTCCATCGGTCGACGCATTCTCCTCGCCTGTGTTTACTGATGGAGGCTCCGATTCTTCTTCGGGAATCGACGGAAGCGTAGACGCCGGGCCGGTTGGTTCGAGAAAGCGCTTTATCTGGTTGAGATGAACTTTTCTTGGCGGAGAGCGTGGAGAGGTTATGCTCACAATTGTGGCGTTGGGAAATTCGATGTCTACTACCCTAAACTGACCTAGCCAAGGGAAACACAGCTTTCTAGAGAGTCCGACTTTGCTAGAGAAGTTGCGCATTAGAACCCTATCGCCTATTTTAATTGATGACGGTCTAGAATCTCTGTCGTAGCGCTGCTTCATGCTCGCCTTGTAGCGTCGAGCTTGTTCGGCGGCGTTATTCCATGCGAACTGGAGGCCAGACACCAGTTGTGCCTTGTATTCTGAGGTCTCGTCAAAATTAGGGATTTCTATCCGTTCTTTGGGTTGCAATATTTTATCGATAACGAAAGTGGGGTCTCTACCAAACATTAGAAAATAGGGTGTTTCGCCAGTCGACTCATTTACTGATGTGTTGTAACAGAAGGCTACGCACGGGACGAATAAATCCCAATCTTCTTGCTTGGTATTTATGAATTTTGAAAGCATGTTCTGAAATGTCCTAAAGGTGCGCTCCGTCGCTCCGTTCCCCATTGAGTGGTACGGGGTGGCGAATCTCTGCTGAATATGGAGGAGATTGCAGAATTCCTTGTAAAAATTTGAAGTAAAGTACGAAGCCTGATCAGAGACTAACTCCGACATGGCTCCGTATTTCAGCACACATTCTACTAGTAATGCGTGAGCTATCGTCATACCTCGCGCATCGGGTAAGGGTACGGAAACTACATACCTCGTGAACCAACAAATGATATTTAAGATATATTTGTTCCTTCTCTCAGTTGTGCGCAATGGGCCGCATAAATCTAGGCCTACCTTCGCAAAGACGGTCTCGCTGTGTACTGGGACCAAATTTTCGCGGAACGCCGGTCTAGGTTCCCTCCTCATTTGGCAAGTGACACATGTTTTACACCAGCTACTGATATCTGAATGAATGCACGGCCAATAATACTTACGCATTATTTTTGCTAGGGTTTTCTTAAATCCTAAATGACCGCCAGATAATGCGCTGCTGTGGTGTGCGTGAAATATCATAGACTTGAGAGAATCGGGTACTAGTAAAAGATCGTGTTTGTTGTGCTGTGGGGATCTTTTGATATACAGGCACCCGTCCTTCTTTACCAGACATTGCTGGCATAGTTCACCTGCCCTGGTTTTCAAATTCTCCGACGTCCTTTCTGGGAATACTCCTTTGTCGATGAATTCAAAAATCAACGCGAACAAAGGATCCTTTCTCTGTTCCTCGCTGAAATCGATGAGATTGTTTTCGCCGCTAAGCACGCTGTTTTGCTGTAAAGGCGACCGTTCTCCTCGGGAACAGTAGAAGCTGAAGGGAAACTCCGCGATATCTTTGAGCTCCTCTGAAGG